>CM060952.1:143466975-143494475 GCA_030765055.1 Mantis religiosa | reverse complement strand
AATATCTATAAATGGAGCTTGGAAAACAAATTGCACTTCAATATTAAGAAATGCTCCTTTATGATATATACTAGAAGCAAGCAACTCTTAAATTCTAAATATGTATTATTTAAATGGTTCTCCACTTGTAAGAGTATATTCTGTCAGAGACTTAGGTGTTACCATGACCCAGAATTTCACTTTTAATAAACACATTATAAATATAACCAATGATTCCTTTAAGAAACTTGGTTTTGTATTAAGGATCTGTAGGGACTTAAAAGATACTCAAGTTATGCTAATTCTCTACAAAAGCCTTGTCCGTAGTAATTTGGAATATGCCTCAATTGTATGGTCACCAATATATAAATGTCACAACAATCAAATAGAGAAGATCCAAAAAAGGTTCCTCAGATACTTACATTACAAAACTCACGGTGTTTTTACTTATAATCAGAACTTGCCTTATAGTCAATTGCTTAACGAATTCAAAACAGTCTCACTCTCTGATCGTAGAACAATAGCCGAACAATTATTTCTGTACAAACTCATAAACGGCTTGGTATCCACTGAAGAACTTCTTGACAGAATATGTTTTAATGTCAGTTCTGCTAATTTTAGAAATCGTCAGCTCTTTCAATTTAAGACTCCCAAAACAGTATCCCATAAAAATTCTCCCGTTGTTAGGTTGTGTGCGAAATGCAATAAACTCTCTACTAAAATAGAGCTGGATTTTTGTTTAACTTACGATCAGTTTAAAAAACAATTAAATATGGGAATTATTTGCGTGTGATTTTCAGTTGTATTGCATAATGAGTTTAACATTTGCAATTCTAGTCTTATATAGTAGTTTAATATGTTTCATTTTTAGTCTTAGTTTTTTTAATATTTTATTCCATTAATTGCATTCTCTTTCTTTTATATTCAACTTTGATCAATTATTGTTTACTCTGTTGTATCACTTATTTGCTTGATTAGTATACAATTTGCAATGTATTGTCTTCAATAATAGCTTAATATATAGTGTATTTTTAGTTTGTCTGTATTCCTTTTTGTATTTCTGTTTTACATTTAGTCAAACTTGTGTAACTAAATTGCATGTAGCTACTGTAATTGGAGCTTTGCTCTGTTGTAGCACAAATGAAGAAAATAAATAAATAAATAAATATATATATATATACCAAGACCCCATTATAGTATAATATATACATATATAATCAAATTAATTTCTACAGTCTGATTTTAAAAGAAGATACGTGAAGGTCATCTGTTTCTCCACGTGAGGTTCCACAATGTTGCCCAACAGCAGACAGGAAGTAATGCAGACATCCCCTTTCTTATCCTCTGAACACTTGAAACATAAATAAGGGTTCGAGCTATCAGAGTATGCGGTTCACCAGTGTAACCAATCTGGCAACCTTTGTGTACGTTACCATAGCAACGTCCTTCCCCTCTTACCCTTCGCGTCTCTTGCTTGATGACCTTCACGTATCTTCTTTTAAAAATCAGACTGTACAGTCGCAGATTCTGCCAGTAGGCGCGCATGGTCACAGGGGATTAGGATACGCTCTTACTTAGCAGAATGCCAAGATTGTGAAATTGCTGACAATTTGGTTTATGGGCCTTCTATTGCGAAGTAATAAATTTTAAGTACAATTAAGATTATATGAGAAGAAAGGCTTTACCTCCCTTACCCTTGCTAAGAATTTTGCGACCTAGAGTTAATGCCCCTCTGGAGTTTTGAACTGTGACCTCGGAAAAAAGAGACTACAACATGGAGAACAGAAATAAAGCCTTTTAACTAATGCTAATTCTCTTTTAACTAATTCTCTTATCGATTACAAGCATTAATGCATAGTAACTACACTTACTGTTTATATTTTTATTGCGGCAATATTGATTTTTTTACACTTTGCAATTGTTTATGTAACTGTTTTTGTGTATTGTATCAGCATTAGTTTTCTTATGTTTCTATTATGTACTAAAGCCTTGTCTCCCTCTGATGTTCTAGGATCGTAAAATTATTTCGTATCAGGAATGTCACTGTCGGTCAAATGATGACTGTGATAAGTAGAGAATTATGGTCAATAGGAATATTCGGAGGCAGTAAGTGTTTGCTTTAGAAAGGCTGTCCTTTGATGAAGGCAATCTATGTGTGTCATGATTCCTTGGAGACGAAAAGGGAATATCCGGCGGCAGTTGGGAAGTGCGCGCCTGTTGTTTACCGAGGTCAGCCACCAATGCTAGACTCGCAGCCCATTTCCTGAGTTTGCTCCCATTGCTACCGGCATGTTACGGCTACCACAACACCCTGGTGGTGGTTACATCTGTCAGGCTTCGAACTTCAAGCTGCACGTACGAAAGAAACATAATTCAACTTTTACAAAGCTCTAGGGCTATTTGCACATTACTTTGGTTCACGTAGTTTGACATGAAATTTTGGAACCACAAACCGGGATGGCTACCACAATAGCACAGGCAATGTTAAGGAACAAAATTCGAATGTAATATATTCACATGATTTCTTTAATGCCAAAAAATCCTCACATGTTTGTTATAAGTAAGGCGCTAATTTGAAAATATTATTCTCCGGATCTCTTACTTTCCTAATCGCGTATTTTGCATATTCATACCAAATTAATAAACACACGTGGAATAGTATTCAAATTCTTACTCTTGCAAAGCTCTTGCAATGGTAAGGAAGGGATATTAAAATCGTAGAATTAATATTTTCCTTCTCCCTTCTTCTTGGAAAACTTACAACATACAATACCTAAAAAACAAATTTAACTATATGGAAATGATTACCATAAAATTACTATTTAAGGAGCCTAAGATTTTATTTTCCTGCATACATATTATCTTTATCTTAGTATTAAAACTGGAGAAAACTTTGTCAAATATATGGTGTCCCCAGACTGTTTACGTGAATTCAATAGGTAACCAATCTTTAAAACAATCGTCTTGTGAAATTGGATTAAAACCTTAGGAAAAACTTTAAAATAATCTATTGTTGTTCTGTTGAAACCGCGTTTCTTGATTTCACTTTCTAAACCGGGCAATATTTATAGAGGAAAGAGTATCTCAGAATTCGGAGTGATCAGCAGTAGTGCCCAACCTTTGGTGGAAGAGGGGAGGGCGGATTTCTCCCCACCAGCATCTGTTTTGTGGGTGGCAGACAAAAACCTCTCTATACCCGAGTCGTTTTGCTCAGTGGCGGTGGCTTCAGTAATGTTAGTCAAAAGGACTTACTGTTAATGACTTAGGTATGAACAACAGTCTTAAAAGGGATACCAAATAATCCTACCCAATCCTTGCTTTTTATTTGATTCATTTCCGAGAACGTCTGCTCACAAATATATGTAGAAGCAAATACTGAAATTAACGTTGCAGAAAATTTCACAACCTGGGAAATATTTCATTGGAAAGAGATATAAATAAATATTCTTGAGAATATCTTTTTTTTTTTTTTTTTTAATTCTGTGAAGGAATTGGTTTCATTTGGAAACAACGAGGAGCGTCTTTGCAGTGAAATTAAAAGGATTGCTAATAACATCGTGTTTCTCTTGAGTTGCATTCAAGTCTCCGAAATTGGACTCCAAAGTGTCATACAGTTCGACAGGTCATACAAGTGTCATACAGGCGAAATGCTTCCTGCGAAGTATGCCCGAAACTAAGGAGGCGGGATAACATGACCAGGTAATTTCAGCAGCTCAAAAGTGAAGATTTTGGACACCTCTGGTGATCAGCTTTATACCACCTTGAAGTGCTGTGTATTTTAAAACAGGAGATACCCATTTCATGCCAGGCAATATACTGGTTTTGGTTTTCCAAATCAAGTTTGGAACCAACAATTACTTAATTCGCTTATATACTCCGTGTGTAGATTTCACATACCCCAGGTGAGCGTTTTAAGTCACAAGCCTGTCGAGGAGAACCGGGAAAGGGAAATTGGTTATAAGTGCGAAGTAGGAGAGAATATAATAAGGTGAAATGGATGAAAGGAAAGGTCATAATGGAGTAATTGGCTGAAGTAATTGGCTGAACGAAAGGTGGAGGAAAATTTACTCAGTCATACGCCACAAATCTCATATGCAAGTCCCCTAGGATGAACTAGCTGAGAGGCAAGCTGTAACAGCCACTAGTTCCGGATTAAAGCATTTCCCGACGCCAAATATTCTATCGCAGTTTTAGAAAGTATGGTATAGTTATGTAACCACTTAAAACAATTCCAAAGTAACATACAGTTAAAGCACATTAGACTACACACTACACATTAAACACGTTAAAACTACAACACCAAGGAGTTTCTTTTGCGTGCTTTTTCTGTGAGATTGACTTGAAGTTTAATGTCGTTTAACCACAGAGCTCGTAATGAATCATTAAGGAATGAATATCTATAGAATTATCAGTCATTATTTTTCTCGGGATAAGGAGAAAGCCCGAAAAATTATCTTATCCAGGCAACCAACTCTAACCGAGATTCAAACTCGGGATCTCTTGATGTAAAGCAAAAACATTAGCAGCACAAAGGTAGGCCAAGAACTTTATGTTTGAAATTAGGCAGTTTACTATGTGTAGGATAATGTAACTGCTATGAGTAGTACGAGTCACCGTATCTTTACGTGGATAAAGTTTCGGAACAGTACTAATGACACTGTCAGAAAATATGACCAGGGAATATTATTATGGGGCATGTAAGAGTTGGTGGACAGCAAAAATATATATTATCTATAAAAGTCTGTATAGACATTTAAATTATTTCCACACACTACAGCCTTAAAAATATTTTACCATTTAACATATTATTTGTAGTAAAATATCATTAATCAGATAGAGATTTTAAAGTGCACATTTTCAAAATGCCCTTATTACTTTATTTATATTTGTTATTAAACATTTCCTTTACCTGAGATTATTTAAATAAAACAAATTCATAAATGGAAATTTAATTTTCTTCTTGCTTAGATCTATTATGAGGCAGTTGATATGTTTAGAGCTGTTGATTTACCTTGTAGTTCCTTGCAATGTGGTGAGGAAACTCAATGAAGTCTTCCAGTCGTGGATTAGACGCGCCGTCACCTTTCTTTTCCCTCTATCCTCAGCTGGATTAAATTTGAATTTTGGATAAGACATTGTACCCGTTAAAGGACACTCAATCTGGAAGGCGGTAGCAACCATTAATGAAGTACAGTGTTTCCATTTACGAAAAGATGCCCCTAATTTTATTTCAACATACTTATATTTACAGACCTTAAACACTCGTATATGTTATTTCTGTTGGCATTGAAATACTGTCCCCTGCAGTTTCCTTTATGTAGCAAGCAATAAAATGAATATTGAACGTATTATAGTTTAATGTAAAGGGACATACATGTGTAGATAAACATTTCTATCGAATATGGGCTATAAATAGGATGTTATGAAAAGAGAGCAACGAAGTAGATAAGCTTTTAGATAAAAAAAGACAACTGGAATTGTAGAGTGTAAAAAGAGAACACAAATAGTTACCCACGATAGTGAGTAGAGTATAATATAAACATATTAAAAGTTACGTGATTAAAATATAAATAATATATTTACAAGAGCCCAGGTCTGGGCTACAATCATGTAATATTCAAATGTAATCTGCTTAGCATAAGTAAATGAATATAAAATATTGTTATGTTACAAATCTTATTCATCTATATGAACAAAGTGATTCTAGTGAGGAGTGATTCCTCATTTTAAGAAATTCTTGGAGGCAAAATTTGATGGACCGAAATTATTTTATATTTATTAACAAGGAAAATTAAAACTCATTTGCTTTAATTTTATTATATAATTTTATTTATTGTATTGGAAGTTTCTTCTTCGTAACATTCTTTTGAAATTTCTATCACAAAAGAACACTGAAATTAATTATCGTGCGATTCGATTTAATCTGAAATTAATAAGGCTGTTTTATATTTTATAAAGATAAATAGATTTAAATTAAACAAATTTTAATTCAAGCTGATTTAAAAGTCAATTCTTCACTATATTCGTAGGGGTTAATTTAACCTTCTTCCCGATTTGTTTATTTTATTAGATTATTTTTTGAAACTACAAAATATCTTCATTTACAACCACAAAAATTAAAATATTTGTAAATTGTTTCTGTTCTCTAAATAAAAGCATATGTAGCTTGCAAAACCTGGAATCTCTTCTCTCATAAAATAATCTTACTTCAGGCAAAAGATTCGTAAATAATTAATCATCATATACATAAGGGATACCTTTAATATAATATAAACTTTGGTTATTTGACATTAGCATGTTTTATCCTTGGTCAAATAAAATGTGGGTTTTATTGCGGTCAAGTATTATCCAAACAAAAAATCAATCTTCCCTACTTTTATGCATAGAATAGTTTTGCAAACGCTGTACAAAAATTGGGTGTGGGTTTCGAAATAATATAAACTAAAATTAAAAGTCCTGAAAATGTAAAGCGTGATTCTGTTCTTTTTACACATTCTTGTTTTTCTTACCGATGTGGGTACAGGCCAGGAACCGGTTCCGAGGCTAATCCCATGTCAGATATGTTGATCATTCTATCGTCTTCCTGGTCGTCTTATGGCTTTTGTTATTTTAGGTTTATAATACGTACACTGCTAGTCTAGGTAATCTACAGGACGGCACCCTCATTATATGTTCTTTCTATTGCTTCCGGTAGTAACATACATATTTCATCAAGTACATTTTCAGCTCCTTTATTATTATATCCTGGTTTCTAATTCCATCTGCTCTATTATGTGTTTAAAATGGGACGAGTTCTGGCCTGTAGCCAATCAGATGCATCAGCGCATTCAGCGTTGCCATCTCGTTATCCCCACTCTTTTTATATTCCCCTCTCTCTCGCACACTTGTGAGTCCTTTTGGCGCCAAACGTAAAGGAACGCAAACTGAATTTTCCAAAGTTTTATAATAATGCAGTTGTTGAAACCACAATTGCAACAGAGATATTCATATATTACGCAAATTGTTTAAAAATTTATTTTAAAGTTAATTATAGTTTATGTATTACTTATTTTTCTAATCCAATGAAAGTACCAGTGGTACATCCGTATAGCTGTGAATGTTACTCACATTAAGAGATAATTCGTCATTGACATTGTCATTGTCTTCATCGTCTGAGTACTGTAAATTTCTGATGATAGGTTCCAAAACCTCGTTACGTGCTATTTCTTTCCAAAAGTCGTCTTCTTGTAGTTTATCTGATGTCTATGTATTTCTGTGAGATTGCGAACCATTCATAAACATAGATATAATGTGACCAGACATGTTGCGTCAGACCAGCGGGAAGTGTTTGTTTCCTCTCATCGAATTTAACAAACACCTTGGCTTACTCAAAGTACATATTTCTTTTATCACATCATGTCAAATGTTTACGTTTCAGTTCTGAGTAATTTCACAAATACGTTCACGCATACATAGCAAATAATGCTTAGGTCGCAATGCATTGTTATAATATAATGGTATCAACTTTATTTATTTGTATTAGGAAAACTATTTTAGCTAAAATTATGCGATTTTTATGGTTATGTTAAATACATTACTCTCTCCTTCGCCATGGATCAATTTTTGCAAAATCAGAATTTTTGTCTTAGCGCGAATAGGCTAATAATAGGCTAATAGGCTAATTAGCGAATAGAATAATTAGAGATTGATTAGTTTGGCGCTCGTTACACACCACATAGGGGGAATGTAATATCACAACATCGCAGGACTCCGGTTTGTTGCTCACCTAGTAGCAGCTAAGGACAAACATAGTCCCATTTGAAACACATAATAGTCTTCCCCACCACATGGCACATAAAGTACATGTGTGCTGCTTCTAGCCTTTTTCATCTTGAGTTCTCAACGTCCAGGTTTCACTCCCGTATTTAACGCTGACTTGAATACTATATTATACAGGCTCTGTTATATTTCTGTTCTCATATTTGTTACAAAATATTTTAATATATTTATTCAGTTTGTTGTATTTTACTATATTCGTTTCCAAAATTATCTAAGATGCCAAATAATTAAAAGTGGATATGTAGTCTATCATTTTATTTTTATTACTATTTTTACTAATCTTCTATTTTTTCTATACATAACCGCCGATTTAGTTTTCTAGATATTTTCATATGATTTTCCTTTATTATTCCATTCAAGATGGTATTTTGCATATTAAATATTAGAAATGTCTCTCAGTTATTGGGGGCTAGGAATGTTTAATTAGGATACAAATAAATTTTGGGCCTCTGAATGTTCAATACAAGCAACTTTATAAAACATAATGCACCTAACATTACTGTACACTAAAAAACGTAACCTAACCATGCCAAAGAATCTTAAAGGCATCCAACAAGCATAATGCATGTTCTTAACAGCTTTAATTTTAATGTGATACACATGAAGAAATATATTAAAAGAAGATTTTTAGAACATAAAATAGTAAACACATTGTATTTATATACTTCAGTAGTAGCTGTAGTATTCACTAGAACTTCAGAAACGCTAGTCCTGAGAAATATCATATCAGAAACAAGAAGGGAGAAAGAGGATTGAGAGACATGGAGTGGGAATGGTAAAAGGGAACGAGTTCTGAGAGTGGGAGTGCAGTAACGCAAGTGGATCTGCAGGTTCTGCTGTTAAGTAAAGTAAATATACCTCAGTGCTAAGCACAAAATGTCAGTCCAAGCTATATCAAACAACTCGTATCATCGCCAGGTACAAGACGGCTTAACTAATTTCAGGGATTACAGTTGAGCGCTCTTAAAGCTTACTCCAACAGGAAGTCGAAAGCCTGGTTTAGTGTAAAATGTATTTATCGTAAAGTGTGTGGCTTATTTCAGACGACGAATATTCCGCCTACTTGACAGACAACCAGCAGGACTTCTAGTTGGATGCTCAGACATACAAAATTAAACTTGGTGTTAATGAAGCCATTTCCTTACTTCCTGTTCTGTCTTTTAGCTTCTCGTGTCTCAAGAGTGTAGTTGAAAAACTGCATGAAAATAGTCAGATATGAGTACTTTTGAAATATGTGCAGTAGACATATATAAGCTGTTCAAATAATAGACGCCTGTAAAAACTAATTCATTTTTATACCAAATTTTTACATTGTTTGTAGCTTCCAAACTTCGAAATAAAATACTTTTCTACTGGTGATTTCTTTGGATATAAATTTACAAATATTGAAATGTGAAATTTTATTAAGTACATATTATTTTTAGTGAAGTAATGTGTTTCCTACTTTTATGCTAGTTACACTAAGCTTATATGTATGAAGGATCCAATATATTGTAGCCTTAACCAGTTTTCAATAATATGATATAGTTCAGTTCTCATTGTCACGTCCACCTACCTAGAGATGTAACGACGTAATGCACAGCATGAGAAACAGTCTTCTTCCTTCTCCTTTATTACCGTAGCATAAGAAACAGAAAACAGTGAGAGTTAAGAAAGATGAAGTTCTCTTTTGCTTAAGAGACATTAAATGTACGCAGGTATTTAAATGTAAATTAATGGTATTTCCAGAAGTCATAGAGCTTCAAAAATTGGCAAACTTATATATCTAAGAATAATAAATTACTATTATTCTGTATAAAAAAATAAAGGAATCTTTTGTTCTGAAAAAAAACTTTACCCCAAAAGTATCTGATCTTATAGACATATCTTTTTTCGCCCAAAGCATCAATATTCTCAACTACGCTATCCAAAATGGTAAACGTAATACAATAAATACAGGGTTAACTCTCATATTGTGGACTATAGTACTTTTTATCTGAGGTTAACCATTATTATACTCGTATAGGTTTGGCAGGAACAAAACAGGAAGCAAGAAAACAAGAAATAA
Organism: Mantis religiosa; assembly: GCA_030765055.1. Lineage (NCBI taxonomy): Eukaryota > Metazoa > Arthropoda > Insecta > Mantodea > Mantidae > Mantis > Mantis religiosa. Next base: position 143,484,631 of record CM060952.1, on the reverse strand, counting down.
GGAAGGAAGAAATGGAGAAAAAAGAAAAGAAGCAACAAGGAAGAACGAAAGAACAAAACAATGGAGGAAGAAAACGATATTAAATTTCTCAAAAATCGGCCAAAATTTAAATTAACCACAACTAGTATTCCATAAATTACCACGTAAAAAGTGACTAACATATTTCTTAATTCAGACATCTTGAAAGTACCTTCTTTACTGCAGTAACAAGGGATAATGAGGTGCGTGATTCACACAGTGGTGCTTAAAAATTTAATAGAACGTGAAGGTACTCGCGAAATACGGTTTTTTGTGTGTGGAGAAGCGGTGCGGGAAATTATGTCAATGACACCATTTAAATATATTTTTGCCAACCCTGTTTTTACAATTTCGCAGTTTCTGAGAATTCGGTGAGAATGCAGATGACTGCAAAGGCTGCTTACAGAAAATTGAGTACACCCATTTAATAAAGGATTTTATTGAAAACCCTTACTGCAGCTTTTCAGAAAATATAGGTTTAGGAAAGGTTTCACTTATATTCTTTTGAAGTTAACCATGTAAACGTCAATTTTTATTGTGTAGGGAAATATTATTATCAATTGGCATTAATAGCACCTACCCAAGTGCTGTGGTTTTAGTCATGGTGTTGTAACGTTTCAGGTTGCTTTCTCTTGAACCGTTGCTTTCTACTATAGTAATGCTGAGATTAATTGTACAAATGTACATGATCTTAGTGACGCATTTGAAGCATCCAAACCTCCAAAATTCTATGATTTATGTTGCAGCGCCTTAATGATATCAAGATTTGATACGAGGCTGTTATGTACAATAAATACATTACCTGTACTGGAATACAGTCCCATAATCTGATATAGAAAAAAACCAATGGTTTACTAATTGCATCAACCAGATGGAGTTGTGATTTTGGATAAGTATAATTGTCATATTCATAAGTAAATTGTATTCCAGGAAATGACATTAAACATGAGTAATTATTAGGAGGCGGATTTTGCCCCATTTGCCTATTTTATTCCTGTGTTCCGAAACGTAGGCTTTTAAGTTATAAATTTTCCTATAATTATTAGCCTAATTTCTTAGTTGTATAGTGCTTATAAATGCCTATTTCATACGTTTGTGCCTATTCTGCTTATTATTGCCTAAAACTGCCTTTTAGCCAACTTCTTCTCCTTGTAATTTGTGACAACAGCTTTTGCATTTGTTAGTTTCAACGTGAAGTTTTCGGGGAAGAGAAATTTCTTACTGCTGCACATTGGATATAAAATAAGGGTTTTATAAAAAGAGATACATCCGTTCAGATCGGTCCAAAACTTACAACAATACCAAATTTAGTTTATTTGTCTTAAAATTAATATAGACATACTTCAATAATATAGGTTTTTCTTCCAGCGGCACTACAGAAAAGTCACATGACTATTTAAATAACCCCACATATGTATCGTAGCTTCTATTACGTAATTTTAACCTCAGATTCTATATTTTCTACATTTTCATAACTTCAAAATGTTCCACAGGATGCAGTTTTCTATTAATCTATATGAAATTCTAAACATGCCCGTTAGAGCAACTGCATATTAAGTGTACCTACTTGTATTTCTGGTGTTTATGTTATCTGTATTGAATGAAAACGCTTAGGAAAATATTTTTTTAAATAGGTATGATTATTTTCCCCTTTTTCGCCTGTAATTTAGACATAAACTCGTAATTCCTCAGAAATTATTGTAATTAGAAAGCTGCAACTTGGTATTATCCATTCTTGATCGATGACAGAAATAAATGTTATAAATTTTGAAGAAATCCAACAAAAGCTTCAGATATTTCAATTTTCACCCTTAAGCCTGCTCAAGAACCCATGATTATGTTTTTGACATAGTTAATTTCTCCACACTTTTCTGCACATAATGGTTCTTACTTAGTGACAATATGTATTATTTTAACTTGTTGTGGAGCCATTTATGACATTTGGAATAAATAGAGACTATTTCGCCTAGGGAACCGTTTAGCGAATTTGTTACAGCATATGTTGCGATTTTTGTCATTTTGTTATAGTGCATTTATAGTGCATTTGTCAGTCACTCACTTTCATTGTGATATCAAATTTGTATCAAAACGAAGTGCCAAATATTTGCATTTAAAATTATTCGTAATAGTCTTGCAACACCATGAGCCTGAAAGGGAAACCCTTAACTGAATAACAAACTGTTTCTGACGAAATGAAATAGTTGCTAACAATAGCTAAGAAATATGTTTAAGATTCACTAATTCACATCTGGAGTTTTTAACACTGGTTTATTGTAACACAGTTTAGTCTCAAATTACTGTATAGGTTGTCTTAATGAATAAACAATTGATGATTATTATCCATAGTCTCATACTCCTAGTTATACAAATGTAAGCCGTAGGCTGTATTTTTACAATTTTGTTTGAAGTTAGTTGTTCATAAAGAGATATGAAATATTTGCATGTAAAAGTCTACACTTAAATTTGAATGTGAGATATCCGTTATTGTTTTGTATTACGTAATTTTGAATGCGAGAACCTGTTGCATTAACGTTATTTTATATCTGTGCAACTCTTGTACTGAACAAAGTGGATTAAAGGGTTGAGAAATTTCTTTGATGTTTAATATTGTAGCTTAATTAGAAGTGTGTTAAGTAATTGGAAAGGTTTCTGCCCCACAAGTGCATAGCAAACAGGCAACAGAAGCTGCTTTTCCAATATAGCTCGAGAGGAAAGACATTCGACTTGTGTCAAGTTTACTTGCTAGTCACATGCTCGGCGTCCATTGTATGGTAATTACTGAAAGAGGACAGAGAGGCTGGCTTCTTGCTTTGCCTCACTCAATTTGAGCAGTTTATTCCTTGCTGGAAGTGATAGTGCTGTGCTATAAAGCGAGAGACGATGTTCCTCAAAGGTCCTATAGTGTTCGTAAACCCAGGCTTGATAAAGAAATTCAAGACATTCTTGATGTCTTCAGGAAGAGTTGTTTATTGAAACGATAGTTCATTGGCATAACAGTTTTTCCGGGATTTCAAATGAGCGTTTCAACAAAGCGAAATTTCTAGAAGCAGAACATAGCAGAAACAGAAAACTATAACGCAGCTTAATTTTCATTTTTTCACCGAAAGATACTTGTTTTTAAGATATCGAAGTAAACTGGTATTTCAACATACACCTGAAATGAAAATATCTAAGCTCTATCATTATTTTTCAGTATACCTAAATACTAGAAGTTCTCCAATAAATAATAAGGGAGACAAGAATATGTAGACATATTAATCTGAAATAAATTGAAAGTTCAAGTGTAAAATCGTTATAGAATATGCTTCTCTTTCCACGCCTATACATACTATTCATAAAAATATGTATTTTTCTATTTACTTCATACTATTCGTAATAAGCATTTGCAGAAATGATTTTATTATGCATTTCCTGGTAGGAAAAGGGGAAAAGAGGGAGGTTAGAGTGATCGTGAAGTCTCTTAAATGTCTTAAAAGCAGATTGCATTGTGCTGGCATGGAGATCTCGTGTTCATTGCATTACTTCATTGTATTTCTCTGCTTAGTTTATACATACTATATAGACTGCAGTTCGAGTAACATGAATTATATAGGAAAGTAAAATTTTATAATATTTATAATATTTATTTATTTTTAATAAATTTATTTTAATATTTATTTATCTATAATATTTATTTATTTTATAATATTTTTATATTTCACTGCTCAAAAAGCTTTGGATGATCCGCTGGGAGACAAGTGTTCATATCTTGGCAAAAATCGACGTTACCAATATTTTACATTATTTTATTGCATGCTTTGTATAAGGTAGTACTGCCTTAACCTTCTTAATAAGATAGTTAAAATACATCGGTTATTATGGTCTATTACGACTTGTTTGATCAGGAAATTAAAATAAATAATTTGTTCACTGAATAGGCTTTTCCTTAGAGATCTAGTATTTTATGAATAAGCTAAAGTTCTGTGTCTATTTTATACATTAGGAATATAGCAAGTAAAAGTTATCGTTCATGTTAAAGGTTCTACCACTTCCTTAATAATTAATTGGTTACATTTCCATTTGAAGTGCCATCCTAAGTATTTAACTAAATATCAGAAAATAATGTCGTGGCCACTAAGCACCACCATGACATTGGTAAAAACACATATTTTGTTCTACGTGAACCAAAACTTAACGCCAAGTATTTTCGCTCATTCTGTAAGGAAAAGTGCGTTCTTGAAAAAGGGTTCTAAGGTGCATAATGGAATTTTGCATAAATCTATCAAACTTAGACCAAAATGGCTCGTAACCATTCCATTCACTACATTTGCGGTATATTATGGTTCATGTTAGCTATGTTATGTATTTGTTCAAGCCGACGAAAACTTCTGAAATTAAATATATATATATATATTGAAGTCAGCAGTTAGTTACATTTGTCCTGTATGAACAAATTATAGAAGCATTCCATTTGAATTTCTGAAGTTACTCCAACCTGAATGCTTAAAACAGTGATAATGATCCTGGTAAATTTGTATATATGAACCTACTTTCTGCGGGTATTCTGCGCTGTTTGAAATGACGCCTTGTACACTTCCAAACCTAATATAATATTCCTGCAACTTCTTGTGGAGCGTTTTTTAAATCAAAATCTTAACGTGGGAGTGTTTCGCTTTATCTAACTTCTGGGAATCCAGTCTTATTTTCTCACTTAAACTTCTTATACCGTATTGAAATAAAATAGCCTTAGAGCTTGAATAGCAAGGGCAAGAGACAGCATCCGTAAATGCCAGCAGCACTTTGTCCCCGTTAGAGTTGGGAAGTTTCAGTCTTCTGTTCGGTACTGTCTCTTGGTTTGTTTCGGGAAGTTTTATAGTGGCATGTCAGATGTTAAAGTTGAGAATGAGGCGGCAGAGATCATCGGTTGTCACTGCACAAAATTGCCCAAGTATGCTTTTCCAGAATTACTGCAAAAGTTATCATAACTACATAAATATTCACTAATGAAAAGCTATTTCTGAGAATTCCATTAAAGGAAATCTTTACTTGGTTTTCCGGAAAGTTTATTAAATGTATACTTACAATATTGTTTTAAAATAAAGAAATTGAGGACGGTATTAAGGTAAGTGGTATTAATTCAACTGTTAAAACGCTCGCAGGCATCCATACAATTCTTTTATCATAATTTATATGAAATAATCATGCAAGAGTAGCTATGCTTCATTAGTTTCAAAATAATATGTAATTTTGATGATATCCACTTTCTTCCAAAGCAAAGATGAAAAAAATGTTACACTTAATGCAAAATAAATTTGCATCTGTTAAATTTTCTCAATATTTATGACCTGAAAAACTTATCTCTCTTTCAGCTTAAATATCTTTTCATGATTCCGATCCGTTCATGTTTTATATGACAAAATGGATTATCTATTTCAAAATCAACACTCACTAATCATCGTCAGCAAGTAACCTTTGAAACGCACTGCATTTACATATACTGATTTTATTTATTTGAAAACTAAGAGTTTTGAATTAAGATTAATAGATAATCATTTGCAAAAGATCTACCTGTTCATGCTAGTATCAAATCATAATTACTGCACTATAATTATGCAAATTACCGATCATACACCATCCTACACCCAAAATCCAGATAATACAAATAATAAGTTCAGTTACATTACAAATTCGAATTATTTATGTTAATTTAATTACCACTACTAAAATGCTTAAAATATTCTTAGCGTTTTAAATTATGTAACAATAATTTATGTTCCGGAAATTTTATTTAATCAACAACCATAGGTAGACCCGTTATAAGTGGACTATAAGTATACTGACCCTATAACTTATATTAGGCGTTTTTCAATTCTATATCAGGAGGTATTGAAACAACAAAACAAGCTCGGTACATTATTTATAAACCAGCTTACTAAGGAATAATCTCAAAATTTCAATTCATTAAGCTACTATAGAATATGTTAGCATACATAAGCCAATAAATGCATTTACTTAAACTGGAATACAGGAATTAAAGTAATTTTTTCTCCAATTTATGATCATATAATAATTTAAACTCTGTTTAATAAATAAGTGTGTTTCAGTTTATGTATGCAAAGGTTATTAATTTCCATTACCTACTTCAGTATATTTTTCCTATGCATTAACTCTTGTAACACTATATATTTGTATAGAAATATATACTTATTTGTTTTTCTCATTAAGCCATAATTAGGGATCGTTTATTGTTTTGAAATAAGTTATGGTGTATTTATGCATATATGCATATATTTATTAAATTTATCTTGCAAAAAGTTGCATTTTAACAAAGCATACCGAAATAAATAATTGTTTGCAATTACTAATCGAAGCCCTGACTATTAATAACGAGTTCAATATATTCATTGAACCTAATGAAGTAAATATTAGGTATACACTTGCAGATTTCAAATTTAAGCCAAATTTGTGTACATTTGTATGTTTTGCTGTCCTCCGGCAAATACTGGATTGCAAATTTCAGCATTAAGACCCAAAATTCTTATAGTAAATAAATGCAACTCAAGGAGGGATATTTTAGGTATCTGTTCTCCTTTACGTCCACAGAGAAACCTGAGTTCTGGAATCGCAAAGTCACAATTAAATTAATAGTAAAAAGTAACAAAGAGTATAGGAAAGTGATAAACTAACTAGATAATATCACAGTAAGATATTCTTGCTTCTAATAGAGGAAGACAAAAATATACCAGACTACATGCCCAACACTCCTTAACAAACACTTGCCAAAAAACTGCAGATAGAGCATGAAATTTCACTTCCTGGTGAAAGAGAAATTTAACAATGTTGGAGAAGTTTATTATACATTTTAAATAATATCTGATTGTTTCAGTAAGAGGAAAAGCTTTTATTTAATACTGAAAAGCAGAACATGATCTTATTTCTACCGACATATACGATATATCTTCCTGTATGTTGTATAAAAGCAAGCGCCTGCGGCCTAGGCAATTTCTCCGACATGTGTGCTCTATTGCAGTCTAAAGTAACAGGTGCAATGGATCGCTTCTTGGGTTACAAATTGCTTTTAAGATTTTTAACCAATTTACTGTAGGGTTATTGCTGATTGGGAGCTTCAGTATATGTCGATACCTATTTGAATTAAAAAGGATTTTTAATTTATGAAACAGAAAAAGGAGGGAAGATATTGAACCTTCTATAGGCCAACAATCCTCTAAATGTATCAAGCATCCTAGTATAAAGTGAAATAAAATAATAAACCACTAACGAAATAGTTTTAGCAAATGTGGACTAGTAATATTTAACAGGATTATCGAGATTCTTAATACCTGTTCCTGTATTAGAAACAAGTAACTCAATATTTGGAAGCATGCATTTGGATTTCTACATTGAGCTACAGAAATAGTAACTCAATAGTCAGCTAGCAGTCTCCTTAAAATATAACATAGAAGAATTTATATAATTCAGAAATTAAATAAGTACTACTCATGTTAAAATAAATTAACTAACGAATTCAACACTTTTCTCAACGAACACAAATGGCTTTATATTTACTTATACATTCAAGATGTTTTCTCGATTATCTGTAAAACAAACTTCCAGTTTAATAGATATGAAAAATAGATCTACGTCATTAAAACAAAGGTAAATAACTACCATTAGTTCCTCGTTAATAGCCACCTGAAGGTTCTCCGCATGTCACTGAAAGTGGAAAAAGGGATGCTATACGATAATTAACATTGATTTTATTGACTTCGCAACATTGGCCAATATTCAAGTAACAGTAATTTTTAAATTCTGTTCCAATATTCAGTACGAGTAATCCTAAGTTTACAATAGTGTGTTTCTGTGTATTTATTTACAAATAAAAATCACAAACCTCATTTGTGTATAGTTAAATCCACTAAAAATAGGGGTTGCAAACAATTAAATATAGAATTTAAAAGTAATACGCTCTTTATAAATTAACATTGCTATTTAAACTTCTAATTCATTGGGTATTGAACTGGCCTGCTATAGACAATACAACAATTTGCAGTAGATACCACAAATGTTGCATAACAGCTTTGAGAATTAAAACTAGCATTATTGGGGAAATTTACTTATTAATAATACGAAGACTTCCAGAAACAACCCCATACTATGTTTCGCAGTTACTAAGGTAGGCTTCCTGACGCATAAACAAGATTCGTTTCCTCCGGAACAACTACCGTGCCCAAGTGCTCCCCCGTACCTTCCTGCACTGTTCCGGTTATCTGCTGTTACGAGCTTATTATATCATACGTGGTGGTGCATCTGTAGCAGATATGGGAACAATTAAAGTACACCTAATGTAACTTATTAACTCGCAGACTTAATTATAAATTCCGTCTCATTTTTTCTTCTTCATAATAACTATGAAACCCTATGACCAAACATTACGTCAGTAAATAGCTGCAGTCTAAAACGTGGTACTTAGAGATCTATGCTAGAGTTACAAAGAACCAAACGAAGAACAAAGAGCCATCAAAGTTAATCACTGTATCACTGGATCATAGCTAACACTTAAAGCTCATGAACTGCTTCATATCAAAATATCATATTTTCATTACAAAACGTTTGATTTATTTTTAAATGAGCAATATGAATGCAAACTGTGTTGCAGTTAATTGGTAGTTTCTTAATGTAGTTACTTAAAACCAATTTCTTTAAATAACATTTTTCTACCTATTCAAATATAATAGAATACATTTGTATAAAACGATGCTTTCCTACGGCATGAAAATCGGATATAGAAGAAATAGCAGAATGTATGATTATATTTTATTCAAAATTAAATGGCCGTATCCAATATATGGGAAACTGTAAACTAACTTATCATTTTATTCAGGGTTCAACACATAGTTCTGAAGTTTAACTGGCGTGGAATTTCTTCATGAAAAATCCCAACTGTACAAAAAATTTGCCTGTTTAATACCAACACTAATTCCTAGATCCCACAGCATTGAGTTCAATAAACTATTGAACATACGTTTAGACTCGTACTTATCCAGTAATGATAGTTCTAAAAAGGATAATTGTAATGTCTGCGCCATCACTGTGCATTCCGAAGAAGGATATTCCACAGGCTCGCTTTCCTGTCTCCATTTCTCATCTGTTTGCTATCAAAACGTTCTATATGTGAAATAGATGTGCACTGATTCCAGAAGTACTGTTTTGAAATTAAAGTATTTTTCAACAAACCCGCTCTTTGATTATCAGAATTCATTAAGATATTTTACTATATCGCATGAAGAAAACTACTTAACAGGATTCTCTTTAACAACATCGCTGTAGAGACGTGGACATACAAAAGTATCTTCTAATATTTTACCTATAGTCACCATTAAATTCCGAGGCCAAAAATTATTATGTTACACTTATGTATTTCTCTATTACTATACAGATTAGGTATTATACAAGCTCTTGTTCCTCTTTCCACTTCATGTTAATACATAACCAATTACATAAATTATCATAATGAACCTTAAAGATATAGTGATATTTTTAAGAGCACGATGGTCATTAAGTGATGGTTTTAAAATACCGTTGCCTTTGGAAAGGAATAGCGATTCGTATTAGAGGAAACCATTAGAACTGGAAAATTTTAACAGTTTAGAAATAATATCCACGAAATATTTTACTTCACAAAAATTGTATTTCCTATAAGTGTATTTTAATAATATCCACCATTTTAGTGTAGTAAGATTTTGTCTGTCTCTTAGCTTTAGAAGCTATGCAAAATACATTCAGTAAGTACAGAAACTCTGGGGACATTTACAGAAAATTCAAGATATACATTTCATTTGTGATGAAAATGAATTCCGTGTAAAAGGTAGTCTTGAGTTGGAGGATTATTGAAAGAAATAATAAGGAATATCTCAAAAGTAAAACAGGAAGGTGCTTTCACAAGACCTGCAGTAAAATTTTGTATATTCTTATGAGGTGGCCAAAATTCATTCAAAATGAAGAATACCTACTTCAAAGGTTGCTCTCAGAAAATTCAGGGTTACTACACAATTGAAATGTTAAAAATATTCTATCTTCATCAACATTGTTGAAGCCAATTTGAACAAGTAAACATTTTAAACTTTTGCCCATATAAATGGTAATTTTATTTGGAATATTTTATTATAAATCTTTGTTTTTCGTCTTTAAAAGGTTCTAAGCCTAAATACCACTTTCGAATCTAACCACTTTTCATTTCCAGTTATGCTATTTACATATAAATGTTTACACACAGACATTTTTTCTATTTTTCTTTTATAAAGAGGTCAAAAGACGTATTTCGAGTAAACTCCCAGGTTTCAGTTTTGATAAACATTTATTTCTTCTCTACCCATTATGAAGGTGACATAAAAACAAATAAAAATATATGCAAATAAAGATTAACAAGTTTTATAAGCATTTAACTATAGCAAATTAAATACTATTGCACAAGAAATTTTTTAGTAATTTTTATCTTCGCTCTAAATGGACTGACTACTAAGCAATTGTTTCAGTTCTGTACTGTATAATACGATAACACTCACTTCATTGTAGTATATTCCAGAATAGCTCAAGTTCACAGAACGCAAAATCTATTCAATACTCGGTAATCGCATGGAACAGTTTGTTAATTGGAAAGCACGAGCTCGATTACTCTCGGAACAAATTGCCTGAATTGGCTTTTTCCGAATCTTCCTTCCGGATAAATTTCCGCCATGTTAATTCATTTCATAAATCGAAAAAATCTGCGGTAGTGGATGTGAGGCGTTAACTAGTAACAAAGCAAACAGGCAAACAAAAATGCGTTCTACACATTGTTTGATTTTGCGTGTGAAGTGCTAAATGATAAGTGTGTGCCCGTACAGCTTCAAAATGAAAAAGCAGCTGTCGAAAATGGTACAGATCGGCTACAAAGTCGATTAATATGTGATATTCTTTATCAAAATAAGCATTTCATAACAGATAGAACTTAGAAATGCTTGTCTGCCACATTCAATTAGTCAATCAAGCATACTTTTGGAGTTGAACATTTGATGATATGAGAAGTATATAACCAAAGAGAATTTATTTCCTGGTAGGAATGGTTCACAGCCAGTACTGTTATTTAGAAATTTGGTATATTATCTGAAGATATATTTAAAATCTCATGACCCGTATTAATTTTAATATATCTGCTATGTATGTGCATACAGTTAGTGGAGTAAGTACTGTTGTATTCCGTTAAATATTTAGAAAACCGAAGTTAACCCGTAACATGCGGCCTGACACTCCCCGAGTAAAAAGAAATGTTCGAACGTAATGGTTTGTCTGTGAACAGCGTTATATATATTAAACTTTGAAGTATATGGCACTATGTTCAAGAGATTCCTCCAGCACAAGACTGCTCTTTACACAGCCATTTTTAGACATTTTTTATTTTCTCAAACACAGCTCATATGATTTTTATTGAAATATCATTCCATTATAACACTTTCATGCTAACTTAACTGTATATCTTGATTTTCTGAGAATGGTCTTTAAAAATCTCTTCATTTTCAAAGATTTTTTAATACTGGTAAACCGTAAGAACTACATATGATATCTCACTGCACAAAGGCGAAAACCTCCTTAAGGCTAATAATAATTCATAAAAATAAATTTTCTGTGGAATTAATCATTTTCAGATATTTCAGGTTATTAATTTAAATTTTCTAATACTTTTCTCAAATGACAAACATTATTTGTTTAATATCTCTTGGTTCGGCACCTATGTTTATTATGTTGGTATGGGTAGAGAAGCAAAATTTGGAAAAATATAAAAGGAAAAATATAACACCGACATTTGAACAGGTTATTAATTTAAATTTTCTAATACTTTTCTCAAATGACAAACATTATTTTTTTAATATCTCTTCGTCCTGCACCTGTGTTTATTATGTTGGTATGCGTAGAGAAGCAAAATTTGTAAAAATATAAAAGGAAAAATATAACACCGACATTTGAACAGGTTATTAATATAAATTTTCTAATACTTTCCTCAAATGACAAACATTATTTGTTTAATATCTCTTCGTCCTCCACCTGTGTTTATTATGTTGGTATGCATAGAGAAGCAAAATTTGGAAACGTATAAAAGGAAAAATATAACACCGACATTTGAACATGCTTTTCCAATATGGAAAGCGTAAGTATTTCCTATTTGCTCTTAACTTCCAAAGGTTCTGTTTTCACGCCCAATTAATCACCCAACAACGGACCTCATCATTAGATTATAGGACTCCTTTATGGATTCTCATGACATACATGGGTTTGGTTCACTGGGTGTGTCCTTGAACTGAGTTTTGGTTACTCTATTTGTACAAAACAAATGAGCTTGGTACAGAGTGAAGCAATGACGAAAGTGAAGTAACCTGCAACATCAGCTTCTTTCTTTGTCAGGGAACAATAGAAAAGCAAAGTTTTTAAGACGCTTCATATTTATGCGCTGAATAGACGATGTATAATGCAATGCATTTTGTTGTCCTCAGTTGAACAATTAGAAATTGATTCTTGTGAACTTTCTTTGAACTCCTCTTGAAACTGTTCTGAGAGTGTGCTCAATACTTTACCTCATCGCAGTGTAGAGAATTCAGAAGACTGCACACTGTTGTTATGCGTGTAGTAGGTATCAATTTATGGGGAAATGCGGAGAATATTATGGCATTCGGACCAACCAACCTCATTTTAGACAACCATTGTTTCTATCCTAGAAGGTTCAAGACATGTAGAATACATGAGAAACGACATCAAGGATGGCCACATACAATAACATATGATTGCAATCTCAACTAATTTAACAGTGTCAATATATAAAGATTCTGGACATAGGTGTTTTATTGACCATGACGCACTTATTACCCGTAAACCATTTCCGTCCATATCGTGCACATTTATCCAGGAACTGCACGGGGATAACTCAGACGTGTGCAGCTCTCCGAGTGCTTTGCAGAAATATGAGTCTACCAGCCAAAACTTGATATGTTGATATTCTTTCCAGCGATGATGACTGGATTTCAACGAAAGTGAGCAGATATAACCTTTTTTTAACCAGGAACAGAGAACCCATGGAATGCTTTCGGTGTCGCCATTAGACATTAGACTAGGTTAAATGTGTGCTACCAATTGCTTTCTTAGCAGGAGTTCACTGAAGTGTAAGGGAACATCTCGATTTAAAAACAAATGACGACTCTGTCAGTAACAGGATCTTATTAATGCCAACGGTATACTGGAATTTCGTCCCGCCATGCCACTAAATCTACTGATATGTGGTTGTTTATTTTAAGCACGCTTAAAAAATCACATCGGTTCGGGCCAGGTTTAGACCCGCCACCTTGGTATTAGTAGTCCAGTGCCTAGCCAACTGAGCCACCCACATGGCGGAAGATCTTAGGTAACACTCCTGTCCTGTTTGATAATCTACCCCTAATAGACACAGCTATTTAGCAGGATGGAGGGATTTTAACCCTTTCATTATGATTTCAAGACATAAGCTTATTCATTAAGTTTATAACTTCTTAGTTTTATTTATATACGTAACAAGATTAGCTTCAAATGAAATATTCTTTTATTCAAATAAAATTCTTTTTAAGTCATCGTATTTGGGACGGATAACTTGCAAATACCTGTTTTCAGCGAGTATTACACAGGTATAAGGGCCCAGTGGAATGGCTAAGTCACTAGGTTTGATCCCACCTGACTTTCTTCTATGGGGCTTTCTCAATTAAGTAGCATAGTAGCGTACAACAATGGCCCCGGATAGCAAGAAGATAACAGAAGAGCATTGCAGCAGTGATACCTGTAGAGTTACATCGTGTGAGCAACATTTATGTTAATTCCATTTGGATTTGCCTTTAATAGCATTGCAGCCAACTTGAACACTTCCTCCATTAATGTGCAAGCACAGCAATACAGGACACACGAGCTTGTCACCAGTCTGTTTCAGTATATTATTAAGAATGCCTGTCAACGTTTTGTTAAGTTTGCGTTTTCAAGAAAATAATGCCACTATGTGATTTTTATGTTTCGTTAATTGCAATTGCAATTTAATTGTACACTAATATACGTAGTTGCCCTTTATCGCACGACTTTGAATCATTCTATATAGTACATATGTTATTTTTCCAAGCCCGAAAGAGGTCTTAAAAGTTCCATATATAACGTTACATATAACGTTTACATGCATCAGCAGCCACTGTGATCGTTGTGTGTCTATTCAGATATGTGTATAAGAGACTGTATGACTTCAATACCTTTATAAGTAGAGTTATCTGTTTCAAACACCAAAGAGCGAGTAGGATAAAATATAATACACAGAGATAAACTATCTCTGCTTGGATTTTCACGCTCGAACTGGAAAAATTAAAAACCACTAAGAGTGATATTTGTAGTGCTCTTCAGAGCAAATTTCAAAGAAAGTTAACATTAATTAGTAAAAATGAATCTAAGACAGAGTATGTGGTACACTATCTAACGTGCTTATGTATCAATAAATATTATTGGGTTAGGGTTTCGTTCAGATAGTAAGGAATTTGAAATGAAGAATTGAAAAGCGGTGTTTAGATGTAATGAGCGAGAACCATTTGACACGTAATACGAGGAACGTCCAGAAAGTAAGTTCTGTTTGGTAATAAAATTAAATTTTGTGCAGATACAGAAAATTATTTGTTGAGCAAAATTCTACAAATCTTAAACTACTTTGCCACATACCTGCCGAAATTTTGCAGGCATTTGTCATAGTGAGGCACAAAGTTTTGTATACCTTCCTCATAGAAGTTTGCCGCCTGTGTCTTCAACCAGTTGGAAACATTTTCTTTCAGCTCTTCGTCATTGTTGAAGTGTTGACCACCAAGGAAAGATCTGAGATGCAAAAACAGATAAAAGTCGCTAGGAGCGAGGTCAGGGCTCTACGGGGAGTGGTCAAACACCTCCCAGCTAAATCCCTGTAGGATTTTTTTCATCGCATTTTGCAGTGTGTGGTCGTGCGTTATCGTGAAGAAACACTACACCTTCTGACATCGCAAATTTGCCAGTAAATTTCATTTGGTTTCACTTTCCTAGCATTCAGAAAACGAATCACAGATCTGATTTCACAAGCGGTGGGATTTTCAATCAATACCGACAGTGTAAACAAGCACAGCAAAGTGTACGTGGCTGACAGCGATCTCACAATGGCGCAAGTTTCAGCTCCTTGATACAGAGCGTCTACCGCGTATGTGCGGAACTGCGATCGCAGCGCTGTAGCGGAGATAAATTAAAACAGAACTTACTTTCTGAGCACCCCTTGTATATCACACGAGCTAAAAAAACTGAAACCACATACTAATAATATCTACATTTTTGTGCGGTAAGATGCCGTCTATCTGTTACGAGTTAGTCAAAAGTACTTCAAAGAATACTCCATATTTAGTACTAGAAAATTGAATAGTATTGTACAGTTAAATTTTAAATCGCAAATAAGATTACTGTAAATAAGATTACTATTATAATATTTATAAAACTCTTCCAAATGAAAATTGATACATCCAGAACGTATCAAGAAAGACGACTCACAAAAAAGAAATACTCCCTTATTAAAATATGAAATACCAAGAAATTAATAAACTTAATAGAGAATTATTGACATATATACAGGGTTTAAACAATGAAAATGTCAAAACCAAAAATTTCAAACACGTAATAAAACTACATCTTTTAGTTCTTATCATATTTTGTGCTCATTATCGTGCGTTTCCATCAAGCTTATTTTACATATAGAGAATATGTTCATTACATTTCATTGTGCTATACAAAGAACCCAAAATTGATACTAGAAAATTTTCAAATAATCACTCATGTTATTTGATTTTCGGTATGATAGGCTGAAGAAGTCATACAACTTCTCCTGGTTCCTAATTAGTTTGAAATTTACGTAATATTCACTTTCCCAGACTTACCTGAAAACAATGAACTCCTTTTCTCAAAGCAATCACGTTGTAATATGTCAATCACCCACAGCGGCGGAACACAAGTGCTTGTAGGGGAGCATTTATACCTACATGGTTTCACTTAACATGTTAACATCAAAGGACCCGGTAGACTCTTGGATGTTAACACCTTGATTAACTTCCTATTCTAAATAAGCATATGCAAACGTTTATTGCTTCACATAATTTTGGAACTAGGCATAGTAAAATGAATGAACATCTATGGATGCAACACTTGTCTTGCAAGAGGGCTAAGTCACGAGTGTACCTTTGCCTTGCTAGATTGAGAATTAAGAGTAGTCATCCGGAGCACCCTCAAGCTACTACAGCACAGCGCTAGATGTACTTCCAACGTGACCCTTGCCGGAAACGGATGTTCCTCCCAACCTTTTTCATTTCCATTGTACTTCAAAATTTAGTGTTACATTTATGATGCTAGTGATTTTCCAGAAAAAAATCTAAAATAGCGTCTTTATATCCTTCCTCTTTTATTCTTATTCTTTAAGGTCTCCGTCTTCCCCACATACGCAGCATTATACCTCCGTAACTGAAGATTAAGGCCTACATTTCATTCTCATTGCAGCTCATTTGTGCTCTTACAAAATTAATTGTTTCGATTTATCCTGTCTCAGCTCATTTGCTGATAAATTTTCTCATTTGTTGCGTTGTAGCTATTTATGATTAATTTCCATAAAACTTGCGACAGCCAATCTTTTCGCACACCCTATTTCGTTGTGAATAATGGGTCTTCAAAAGCAACAAATACTCATAATACTGTACAAGATATTAAGAGGGTTATTAGCATTATGTGCCGGTCTTGAACTAATTCAAATAAACATGAGGAAGTTGTTGTTAACAAATCTCAAAATGCCAGATCAGCGATAGGCATAGCCATCCGTTTTTGAAACAAATGAACAGTGTACGAAGTAAGTGAGTAAAGAGAAGAAAATGCATGCCGACCTGGTGTGACCGCTTTATGGAGAAACACGTGGAATGCGCTTCATGAGAGACGATAGAATTGCTGTTCGGCGCTAGGACAATTTCCTTATACTGTTCAATATGTCTGTCTACAATATTCGAACAGTGATGAATATCACGTAACATTTTCTACAGATTCTGCCATTCAATAGAAATGGCTCTCTTCCCGCCTCGGTAGCGAGTCTGCCTCACGTTAAAGAGGTCCCGAGTTCAAATCACGGTCAGGATGAGCTACCTGGATAAGGTTTTGCCGGGGGTTTCCCTTATCCCGAAAAAACGAATGTCGGTTAACTCTAGGCTTCATGGACTCCGAACTCATTTGGTCATCATTTCACCCGTATCGTTCATCGTCCAATATGACTTAACATTGGGGGATGTAAATAAATAAATAAATAAATAAATAAATAAATAAATAAATAAATAAATAAATAAATAAATAAATAAATAAATAAATAAATAAATAAATAAATAAATAAATAAATAAATAAATAAATAAATAAATAAATAAATAAATAAATAAATAAATAAATAAATAAATAAATAAATAAATAAATAAATAAATAAATAAATAAATAAATAAATAAATAAATAAATAAATAAATAAATAAATAAATAAATAAATAAATAAATAAATAAATAAATAAATAAATAAATAAATAAATAAATAAATAAATAAATAAATA
>CM060952.1:143416975-143464475 GCA_030765055.1 Mantis religiosa | reverse complement strand
TATGATCCCAAGCTCTCTGCATGACCACTGGGAAGGAAAAAAGCAATAGCGACTTACCACTTTAAAGGTTACTTGACAAAACTCCTGTAATTTAAGGGCTATAGATTCTATATTTCTGTGGTAACGTATGGTTCTCTCTTACGATTTGCCAATTATACAACATCGTTCAGAATGATTTTTAGAGCACGATTCCAGAAAATTCAAGATATACATCTAATTGTCTGTTAAATATTTTGAAAATAAAGTTCCACTTAAATGGAATTTGCCAGGTAGGATTTTCTTGAAAATAAAAGATGCGCTTCAGGAGTCTCAGATGTGCAATTCTTACTATACAATTGTATGTGAGTATTGTTGTATGTGCAGTATTTTTACTTATTATAACTAAATAATGCAGAAACTAAAATTGTTTGGCATATATTTCGTTTATAAAATTTCTCTCGGGCGAATTTAACAGACAGGTTGTGTATTATTACCGACATTCCTTTAAAGGAAGCAAAGCAGTATAATCTAACTTTTAAATTACTGTTTCTGCGCCGATATATGATCTCCAACCTGTGTGGACAGAGCATGTATGAAAGAAGTATAAGCAAATACAAAATCCTGATCATAATCGGAGACTAGAAAAAGCTGAGCTCTCTGCAAACACAACTTGACTGTTGATTCCCTGCGAGCCTGTGCTTAGGGGATGACAAAAAGTCGGTAGCGTTGGACCTAAACCGGAGGAAAGTAAAACAAAACTAACCAGAGTGCAGGAACGGCAAGCTTGCAACAAATCTATTCCCTTCCCTTTTTTGACCACAATGCTTTGCTAGCAGCCCGCTTTTGCAAATACGGGAAGAGCAAAAAGATTAGTTTACCCCGAGAGCGCGTGGGGAGGCAATGCGCTATAGAAGAGACAGGCTATCTCCGACAGTTACATCCGGGTCTAATCCGCCAAGCGGAGCATTTAAACCGCCCTGTTCCACGCGCCACTAAACGACCTGTTTACTTTATGGAATGTTGTCGCCGTAAACAAGGGAAAAAGCGACACGTGAAACTGCTAAGTTCCCCTCGGGGCCGACGGTTATTAAACAAATGCGGGGAGACAACGCTGTGAAATCGACCTCCAGGGTAATTGTGGCTATAAACTCCTTAATTACACAACCCTTATTAACGTGGAGTACATTATAGCTTGAATAAAAATTTTCATGCAATTCTAATACATTATCAGACTGAAGAGTGAATCCTGATATTCATTAAATCAAATGCTTTAAAAGAAGAAAAATGAGTGCTATTCCTCTTTCTGTATTATTTGGATACCAAATTTGAGTGAACGTAAGACTGTTCCTGGCAAAAATTCGCTATGAAAGTGAATCCAGCGAAAGTTGATGTTTTGAATGCGCTGAATTTCAGAAATACGTAATTGGAAAAAATTTTTGTGTAAACTTCAAAGGAAAGAAATACTTATAACTAATTTCCATTAGTGGGAATTGCAAGAGAGAAGAAGGAAATGAATGAGGAAAGAAAAATGAGGAAGGGAGATGAGACTAAACCAAAACCTTGATGTTGCATCATTACAAATTTCACTTTTAGACCATGCCGTGCTACCTTTAAAATGCAAGTCAAAGATTTTAAGTATTTTATAGGTTTTCCACTTTACAGCACTTCACCCTTGGTTCCTGCTTTTCAGAGATTCCTGCCGTTTCATTGTCCTTCTTCCAGTCCTCTCTTTTTCTTATGACCATATATTTCCTCGTGCCACGTTCTTCTGGCTCTTCCCCGCTTTCTTGTGCATGGTACTTCCCACTTTAGGACTATTTTTGGCCACCGTTCTTCCACCATCCGTTGTACATGTCCTTCCCACTGTAGAGGTGTACTGAACATTCTGTCTATAACAGTTTCAAGTGCGTCTATTTCATGCCAATGTAGGTGTTTCTGACATGTTCTAACCTTGATATCCTCATACATCTTCGACGTCCATCCATTTCTGTCGCTAATATTCATTTCTGCGTTCTTCCTTCCATTTAATGTCCAAATTTTAGAACCATATGTAAGTATACTTTATATTATTGTTTTTAAAATTTGTTTCTCAGTCTTTCTAGTCAAATTCCTATTGCATAAAAGACTGTTCCAACTTCTAATCATCTTCCTTGCACAATTTACCCTATTGATAATATATTTTTCACAAGTGCCATTCTTATCTATTATAGATCCTACTTGCCTACTTAAATTGTTCGACATATTTCATTATCACATCATTTGCTTTTAGATCTTCCAAATTTCCTCATAGTAGCTTATGTTATGTTTTAATGACATTTATTTTTAATCCGCCTACTTCAAATACATTTGTTAATTTTCTAATCATATATTCTATGTCATCTTTATCCTGTTCTATTATAATCTGGACATCTGCAAATAGTAAATTGTGCAATAAGCGGCCAATTATGTTTAGTCCCATTTCCCTACATGACTTATTCCACTCCCTCAACACCTCTTC
Organism: Mantis religiosa; assembly: GCA_030765055.1. Lineage (NCBI taxonomy): Eukaryota > Metazoa > Arthropoda > Insecta > Mantodea > Mantidae > Mantis > Mantis religiosa. Next base: position 143,461,999 of record CM060952.1, on the reverse strand, counting down.
TATAAATATTTTAAACAGTGTAGGTGACATGCCGCAACCTTGTCTTAATCCTTTTGTTGTGAGGAATTCTACCGATGGCCTGTTTCCCACCTTAACACTTGCCTTACATTCACACATTTTTTTTTAAAAATGTACGAAGAATGTTCAATATACAATGATCGCAAATTTTTTTGATAACGTACCTTTACTCATCCTCATAATTTTGATGGTCCTTCTCACAATAGTCTCCCCTGAATTTGATACACTTGTCCCAGCGGTTCTGCCAGTCTTCAAAGACATGCTGGAAACCATTTTTGAGAGATCCTTCAAAATCGCCTCTGCAGCCTCCACCACTGCTTCTGATGATAGATAGCCCGCCTCGGTAGCGCGGTGGTAGCATATCTGCCTCACGTTCAACAGGTCCCGAGTTCGAATCTGGGTCAGGGCGAGTTACCTGGATAAGGTCTTTTCCGGTCCTTTCCATTATCCTGATAGACGAATGTCGGGTAACTCTAAGCTCCATGGACCCCGGACTCATTTCAGCATCATTTCACCCATTCCATCATCGTCCGATATGACTTAACGTTGGAGGACGTAAATTGCAAAAATAAAAAAAAAAATAAAAAAATCTGTTGATGGATAATGCCTCCCACGAAGGCGTTTCTTCAAGTTAGGGAATATAAAAAAGTCACACGGGGCTAAATCCGGACTATAGGAAGGGTGAAGGATGCACTTCACGTCGATTTTGCAAGATATTCAGCAACAACATTGGCAATATTCAGCCGCGCATTATCGTGGTGCAGCATCCAGCATGCTTCATCGAAATGTGATCTTTTGTGCCTGATATAGACTTGCAATTTTTTCAGGACATCCCTGTAGTATTATCCAGTTGCTGATGTGTGTGCAGGTACAACATGCTGATAAACCATTCCATATATATATATATATATATATATATCAAATAATGAGATGATCATAACGTTCCCAGCAGAAGCTGGGATGAAGGGGGTTGGTGTTGAAGGAGATTTCCACACTGAGCTTTGCTGTTTGCTCTCAGAATCAAAATTATGTAGCCAAGTTTCATCAGCAGTGATTACGTTTGAAAGAAACTCCGGAACTTCCACTAATATCAACTTTAACTGCAATTTACCTCCATTGCAGCGGTAGGCGATACTGAACATATCTGAACTTCGCTGGTTCTCACAGGCGGGAACCAGGAGTACTAACAATGAAACTATTACGGTGTGTTTGTTTCTTAAGCTAACAGAATATAATAACATTGAATTTTAACGCGAAAAATTATGGCCGTAAAAATGATCATTCACTGAACAGCCCTCGTATATAAGGGACTTAGGTATTTCTAAGCTTTTCATTGTCTCCCATAGTCTAATTTATAGGTTAAGAGTCATATGTATCTTTTAAAAAGATTTTATGAAATTCCAATATTTTAAACAACATATTTCATACAAAATATTTTATTATTTTATATGTTGTTATACATTATTTTCAATTTTATTAAACGTAGACGTTTGACATACTTGAAATATTGCATAAGTTATACATTTTGAAAGCTTCGTGTGAAGTTTTCCCTATTCTTTTGAATTTTCTGTATTTGGGGAAAAACAATCGGTTCTCAAAATAACATTAAGCAGTATGCAGTGCATTAAAGTACCAGGTGAAATGAGTACAGATGCCGTCCTTTATAGCAAAGAGAATTTTTATGAAACATTTGAAAATATTTTAAGCAGTATTTTTCTATAGATTTGTAGAAAATGTTTTTCAATCGCATACATAAAATATGAGAATCACTTGGCACGAACAAAAGTGCGTTGTTTTTTTCTATGTCGCAGATAACTTATTCTTCCATTATAGAAACGATATCTAATGGCTCTATTGCAAATTTGACAGCACAAAATATAAACTGATAAAGCCAAACGCTCTTTTGTTTCAAGGTAGAAGTAAAATAAAATATGTTAATTTGAATTTTATTAACATGCTCTTTATTACTTAATAACCATTGAATATAAAAGCTTTCAAATGCTTGTCGAAACATTCAGTGACAAAAATCAAGTAAAACAGACATTTCCGTTTCTATTTTAAGGAGTTCAGTACAGGAAACTATGTTATTTTACTTAAGAATATAATAAAGAATACGACTATTCTGCATTGAATAATCAATACAAGGAATTAAAAACGATTTAAAATTGATAATGATGTTGGCATCAAAAGTGGGTGGACCAGAGGCTCGTAAAGAGCTTGTATATTGTCAGTTATTCAGCCGCTGAGCCGAAGTCTGCCATAAAGGCGAAAGGAGACACTTAAAGGATGTTGAAGATGATAAACGTGGACTTATTATTACTTCATGATATAGTTCTTTCAGTAACGTCTGTCTTAATTCTACCGTAAGTGCATTACGTGATAAAAACTGTGTTAAGAATATTTTACGCAAACCTAGAATTATAAGCATTTACTTCTTTACAATATTCTACTTAAAGGGCACACATGTCAATTAAAACAATAACATGCTTTCTGCACCAACGAATATGCAAAAACCTCTTTAAGTTATTAAATGCAAGAAACTAAGTTCTTACTTTATGAGTAGGTTTCGGACATGGTTGCTGTTTTGTTGCAGTTTGACTGGAAATTAGCTACGCACAGGTACCTGTGCCGCAAGCACAGTCGGCCATTGAAAAACTCAGTAGCGCACGAGACTGGCGCATCTCTCCGCTATTTACCTGCTTTTCTTAACATATTTTGACCTTCAGGAAGAACCCATTTGGCCATCGGGGATTAGGATTGGGATTTCATTACGGAGGGGATTCGGTACGTAGGCCACCATGATGGGCCCATTGTCCCTATGCCCCCAAGTGGGGGCACACCCAGGAGGAAGGATGAGGCGAAGAAGACAGAGGGTGGCCGACCCAAGTAGCCGCGACAGTACAGAGGGCAGTATGCTACAGCTTACTTGGATAGAGACTTCCCCCGACAGACCAGGACAACGAACTCGCTCCCCCACAGGGAGGCAGCAACGAGCCCAGCAGCCGAGCCCTAATGGTACCAAGTCAGTCAATCCGAGCGCCAAAGATCCCTGGCTGGTGGTCACGTAATGATCCCAGCAGAGGAGCGGAGCCCGACAACCGACTTACCGTAGGAGGAAGTAGTTTTCCTCAGAGCATATCGTCCCGCCATGTACCTCCAAGACTCCCGCCGACAGTTTTGCCTTGAGAGAGACCACCAGATGAGAGATGATATGAAATGATCATGGAGATGAAATGGAGGAACAGGAAATTCGGGGGATATAATTAACCTACCCGCAATCGTCTAATGGCCCGGGAAAACCCCCGGAAAAACTCATTCGTCAGGTAGGTCGGCCACAGGAATCGAACACATGCCTCCCGAATGCGGGCCACAGAAGAAACCGCCTGAACCATCCCGCTCGGTGGCCATCGGGGGGAATCTTTTTCTCTAGTTGCGCACATAAACACAATACCCATACATATATACACCCATGCCCGAGGCAGGATTCGAACACGCGACCCTTTGTGCGACGGAGCGCTAGAGACATACGCTCTAAGGACATTTATCTACTTGTAAATAGCCTAGCAATTTAGCAGAAGTTAACTTGACGTAAAGATATGTCCGAAGCACGATAATGGTTTCCCATAATTGCTGATAACGGCCGCGCCGTGGCTCAGTGGTTAGACCGCTTGGCTCTCACCAAGGCGGCCCGGGTAAGATCCCAGGCGACCGCAAAGTGAGATTTGTGGTGGACAACACGGTGCTGAGGTGGGTTTTCTCCGGGATCTCCGGTTTCCCCCACCATCTCATTCCACCGGTGCTCCATCTTCATCTCATGTATCATCAGTGTCACCGCCTGCGGTGCCGTATGTAGTAAAAGCGGGCGTTAAACACTACACATACACATAATTGCTGATAATAGGCTACGTAGCAATTTGCAATGAGGCTTTAATTTTCCCAGGAAGTGAATGTGTGCAAATTGCGCTCTTGCGTTTAATACCAGGTAGTAAGTGAAATACCCGCATGAATTAACACTTTTCAAACACATAAAGATACTCACTTGTCAGCTATGGTTTCAAATAATGTCATTACTTATTATTTTATACAGTTTTTGTGTTCAGATCCTCCAGGATTGGTGCACGCTTTGGCGATTGTCCATTAACACCGAGAAAAGCCAAGCGATACTGTTCACCAAGCGCCGCTTTCCCGCCAACTTTCCCATAATCACCTACTTTGGGCAAGGGATTAGGTAGGAGAATTCAATCAAATACTTGGGAGTCAAGCTGGAAAAGGGCCTAACTTTTCGGGAACACATCCGGGAGCAGGCGCATCGGTCGTGTGGTGCCGTGGCATCACTATACCCTGTGCTACCACTATATATAATAAAAATGTAATGTTATATTTTAAACTATAAAAATAAATTATAATATGCAAATGTCCTGAAACCATGTGACTGATACTTTAGTAGCTTTAATTCGATCCACACATCTTAAATGGAAAATTATTTCATTGTCTGAAATAGCTCATGCTATGATCATAAAGATTACCCAGTTAATTCACTAATAAGATTACCTATCTAACCCTGCCGTGCAACAGCCCTTTCCGACCAAAGCCTACTGTCTGGCCGCAGGTGTCATGAATGGGGTGTGTTACTGGAGGGTGGAACATGGTTAGCGCTCCCATTCCTACCAACCGGTATATGCAGTCTTCGCAATGAGGGACCACTACATTACAATCAAGTAGTTCCTCAGCGGCCTGATGAGGACGAGTGCATTCCAGTAAATATTAAGTAATATGCTAAGTACTTTTTAGATATAAAATTATATTAAATGCCGCATATGTCTTTGTATCAGATGCGGACCTGATAGCTCCAGACTATTTCTTGTGTGGCTACCTTAACCATAAAACATTTGAGAGCAGTCCACCTAACATCGCACAATTAACACGTCGAATCCCAGAGGAGATAGACAAATACGAGGGTGTTCAATAAAGAATGATCATAATCTTTTACGATCATAACTTTTCGCATTAACATTCAATCTTATATTCTGTTAGCTTAATGTGAAACAAACTTGCCGTAGTAGTTTCATCGTTGGTACTCCTGATTCCCACCTGTGAGAACCAGGCAAGTTCAGACATATTCAGTATCGGCTACCGCTGAAATGGAGGTAACACGCGAGGAACAATATGTGACTTTGAAATTCTGCTTTCGTCTCAACAAATCTTCAATTGAGGCCTATACAATGTTACAGGAAGTCTATGGAGAGTCTGTTCTGCCCTACAGAACAGCTCAAAGGTGGTTTAAAATGTTTAAAGAGGGGATACAATCAATTTCAAAGGAAGGTGGACCCGATGCTCCAGTTACTGCTCTTACGGAAGAAAACGTCAACACTGCTGCTGCCTTTGCGAGAGAGAATCGACGAATTACCTTAAGATAACTTTCTGAAATACTGAACATTTTATTGGGTGCCACCCACACGTTGGTGTCAGAAACATTACACAAGAGACGTGTTTGTGCACGATGGATTCCAAGACTGTTGATTCCCAAACAAAAGGACATTCGCATGCAGGTCTGCATGCAGTTAAAGTTGATGTTAGAGGAAGATCCGGAGTTTCTTTCAAACATAGTCACTGCTTATGAATCTTGGCTGCATCATTTTGATCCTGAGAGCAAGCACCAAAGCTCAGTGTGGAAATCTCCTTCATTACCAACCCTCAAAAAGCAAAAGTGGTTGCTTTTGCTGGGAAGGTTATGGTCATCTCATTCTTTGATATTCATTAATGGTTTATCAGCATGTTGTACCTGTACACACATCAGTAACTGGTCAATACTACAGGGATGTCCTGAAAACATTGCAAGTCCATATCAGGCGCAAAAGACCACATGCAGGCTGGTGCAGGCTGGGTGCTGCACCACGATAATGCACGGCCGCATATTGCCAAAGTTGTTGCTGAATATCTTGCAAAAATCAACGCGAGGTGCATCCCTCACCCTTCCTATAGTCCGGGTATTGCCCCACGTGACCTTTTTCTACTCTCTAACTTGAAGAAACACCTTCGTGGGAGGCATTATACATCATCAGAAGCTGTGGTGAAGGCTGAGGAGACGATTTTGAAGGATCTCTCAAAAATGGTTTCCAGCATGTCTTTGAAGACTGGCATAAACGCTGGGACAAGTGCATCGCATTCGGGGAAGAATATTTTGAGAATGACCATCAAAATTATGAGGATGTGTAAAGGTACGTTGTCAAAAAAATTGTGATTATTCTTTATTTAATAGCCCACGTATCTACGGAAATTTATGAGAGACTTCGAACGCCAAGTAGAGCAACATATTCAAAGAAGTGATAGACATCTAAAACAAAACATATTAAAAAAATGAGAAGGGTTCTCCAATCTCCAAGTACTGTACTTAAAGATTATTTATTACAACTACAAATAATTATTATGATTTAAAACATTTTTCACTTTAAAATCCTTAATTGTTTCTGCCTCGCTCTGTACATAAATTAATTTCGAAAGAAAATCTTACTTCCTCCGATGTACACTTTGGTGGAAATTGCCAACTTTGTATCTTTAACGATCTTCTTAAATGGGGAATTAACTCGGCCTGTGGCATGCGTAAGAAATGGTTCCGTAATATTTCATTACAACACTGTGCCGCAGCATTCGCTACTGAATCCTTAGATATTGCGAGTTGATTATTAGTTTCTGGGTTGCTTATTTAATTTCTTTTCATTTCTACTTTTCTTTAAAACTCACGGAATGTTCATGGAAATTAAATATTCTTCTCTTCAAATATATACTTCCTTATAACTACACCCATGCTTTTCATTAACTTTTGGAGTTTTATATATATTAACCTCCCTAAAAGCTTATATGAAAATGTGGAAAGTAATTTAAGTGTAAGCATACTGGAGAGATGAGGTTGGCCTGGCCAGAGATTACACTCTGAAAGGTTTCATTGCTATAAAAGGAAGAACCCAGCTGGTTTCCGGATAATGTGAGCAATTTTGGTCACGAGTGTGGCGCAAGCACTGCTGAGAATACCTAATACTATTAGGGCTCAACTCCACGTTATCACTGACATTACTTAAGATTGTATTTTCTGAGACCGAGTGAGGACTAAAAAAAATACTTGGAAAATGGGAAGATACCATTTTCCTCTCTCATTCCACGTGCAGACTATTATCCTGTTATGTGTGTTACAAGCGAGTGACTAACAGAGTCAAAGGCTTGGCATTGAGGAACGGAGTCGAAGATTCACTTTTATGTGACAGTTTGCTGTATCTTCTCTTCAAAGTGCTTTGTTACACGAATTCTTGGCACTTGTTAATGCTGAATATAAGATATTTAAAACCTAAAATTGTAATATACACTAAATATTGATATTGTTTTTGACACGATTTAAAATTAAAATAATTGATAAATAAGTGCACAGTAATTCTATTGTAAAGACCTAGGAATATGCAATAAAACGACAATTTTCGCGTGACTATGTGTTTAATGTATATTACCATAGATACTGTAACCGTACGAAATGGTATTATTCCTATATTAGCTATTCATATATCTACGGGATGGCTGAGGCTGTTTCGTCCGTGGCCCGCATTCGGGAGGTCCGAGTTCGATTGCCGTGGCCGACCTACCTGACCCATGGGTTTTCCGGTGGATTTCCTGGGTCGGTAGGCGAATGCTGGGTAGGTTAATTACATCCCCCGAATTTTAGTTAACTGCTGGAAATTAATCATTTCTTCACGCTAGCCGCATACAGGCTAAGGACATGGATAGATAGAGTCAATCTGAAAAATTCAAAGCCATGGCCGGGATTGGAACCACGGATCTCCTGGTTTCCGTCCAGTCGCTCTAGCCCATTGAGCTACCATGGCCAACGTGCCGTCCTGACACTAAATTTTCCCTTTGACTCGTATATTTCCCTGGTAGACCACTAGGGCCTCTCGCATTCGAGATACACTATTTGTGGCAACTTACTTTTCATCTTGACTCTATCTATCAACATCCTTAGCCTATATGTGGCTAGTGTGAAGAAATGATTAATTTCCATAAATTAACTAAAATAAGAGTTAAATGATGAAGCCTGGGACTCAAGTACTTACGATAGTAAGTCGCCACAAACGGTGGATTTAAACGGTGGATTTAAATAAAATACAGACTGCAGAAATGGAATTTTTAAGAAGTGTTAAATGTTGTACAATATTGGACAAAAAAAAAAGAAATGAGGATATTAGAAAGGAATTAGAGTTCGAACCAATCCATGACAAAGTATAAAAACAAAGGCAACAATGGCATGAACATATATTAAGAATGGAGGATGGAATATATCCAAATGCAGTATTAAACTATAATCCAAAAGGAAGAAGAGACAGAGAACGACCCAAGAAACGCTGGAGAGAATTATGCAGTCGGAACGATATGCCCAAACCATGGAGTGAAGAAGAAGAAGAAGAAGAAGAAGAAGAAGAAGAAGAAGAAGAAGAAGAAGAAGAAGAAGAAGAAGAAGAAGAAGAAGAAGAAGAAGAAGAAGAAGAAGAAGAAGAAGAAGAAGAAGAAGAAGAAGAAGAAGAAGAAGAAGAAGAAGAAGAAGAAGAAGAAGAAGAAGAAGAAGAAGAAGAAGAAGAAGAAGAAGAAGAAGAAGAAGAAGAAGAAGAAGAAGAAGAAGAAGAAGAAGAAGAAGAAGAAGAAGAAGAAGAAGAAGAAGAAGAAGAAGAAGAAGAAGAAGAAGAAGAGAAGAAGAAGAAGAAGAAGAAGAAGAAGAAGAAGAAGAAGAAGAAGAAGAAGAAGAAGAAGAAGAAGAAGAAGAAGAAGAAGAAGAAGAAGAAGAAGAAGAAGAAGAAGAAGAAGAAGAAGAAGAAGAAGAAGAAGAAGAAGAAGAAGAAGAAGAAGAAGAAGAAGAAGAAGAAGAAGAAGAAGAAGAAGAAGAGAAGAGAAGAAGAAGAAGAAGAAGAAGAAGAAGAAGAAGAAGAAGAAGAAGAAGAAGAAGAAGAAGAAGAAGAAGAAGAAGAAGAAGAAGAAGAAGAAGAAGAAGAAGAAGAAGAAGAAGAAGAAGAAGAAGAAGAAGAAGAAGAAAATATTTTGTTGATCTGAACCATTTTAATGCAAAATGAATGATAATAATAACATTAATTGTACCTAAAATAAAGTATGATTCAGTTGAAATTTTAAGTGAAGGCTATATTATTGAAAATTTATTAATTCCGCAAAACGCAAACGATATTTACGAAAAAGAATATGAAATTTCTATAGATAAACAAAGGAAAATACAATTTGTTCTACGAATGAAATAGTATTGTTAGCACACTTTTGAGAACTCCTAATAATACAAACGTTCATTGTTAATTAATATGGTAACTGATTGAAAGTTTAGAATGCATTTTCGTTTTATAATCGAAGGTCTTTGTACCTTCTAGTATTGTATTTATAGATCAAATGTCTGCTGAAATTGAAAGAAAACATTTCTTCTTTTGTGAAGGCAAAAAAAACGTCATTTCCTCTCTAAATAATTTACGTCAGGAACTAGTGCCAGAATTAGCCAAATCGCACTATTATTATGTTCTAATAAGCATGTTTTAGTGTTATAATTACTAAAAAGATTTTAAGACCCATAAATTTGTTGTACGAGGGCTGTTCAATAAGAACGATCACAATTTTTTATGACAACGTACCTTTACTCATCCTCATAATTTTGATGGTCCTTCTCAAAATAGTCTCCCCTGAATAGACTGCACTTATCCCAGCGTTTCTGCCAGTCTTCAAAGACATGCTGGAAACCATTTTTTAGAGATCCTTCAAAATCGCCTCCGCAGCCTTCACCACTGCTTCTGATGATGGATAATGCCTCCCACGAAGGCGTTTCTTCAAGTTAGTGAATAGAAAAAGGTCACACGGGGCTAAATCTGGGCTATAGGGAGGGTGAGGGATGCACTTCATGTTGATTTTTGCAAGATATTCAGCAACAACGTTGGCAATATGCAGCCACGCATTATCGTTGTGCAGCATCCGGCCTGCTTCATTGAAATGTGGTCTTTTGCACCTGATATGGACTTGCAATGTTTTCGGGACATCCCTGTAGTATTTTCCAGTTGCTGATGTGTGTGCAGGTACAACATGCTGATAAACCATTCCATGAAATCAAAGAATGAGATGACCATAACTTTCCCAGCAGAAGCAACCACTTTTGCTCTTTTGGGGGGTTGATGATGAAGGAGATTTCCACACTGAGCTTTGCTATTTGCTCTCAGGATCAAAATGATGTGGCCAAGTTTCATCAGCAGTGATTACGTTTGAAAGAAACTTCGGATCTTCCTCTAACATCAACTTAAACTGCATGTTACCGCCATTACAGCGGTAGGCGATACTGAACATGTCTGAACTTACCTGGTTCTCACAGGCAGGAACCATAAGTACCAACAATAAAACTACTACGGCGTGTTTGTTTCACATTAAGCTAACAGAACATAATAAGAGTGAATTTTAGTGCGAAAAATTATGACCGTAAGAAAATTATAATCATTGTTTATTGAACAGCCCTCGTATAATCCTTAGCGACCAAAAATTAGCGATCAACCGAATTCAATTACTTTTGTATTACTGAGCAAACTTTCCAGTGGAGACAAGCCGATAATAGTTTTGTGTTGGAACTGCAAAATTTTCACGTCAAAATTCTGCATCTTCTTTGGAATTAAATATTTTAAGTTCGGTTATTAATGTGTGAAGCTGATCGTTTGAATATTTGCTCTAAACTCAAGTAGTGTGTATAAATTGTAAATTATTTTGCGTACATTCTTAGAATCGTGCAGTCAAAATTCACACATTATAAAAGTTTACTAAGACAGCGAAACTTCACTGTTGGATTGAATTACGGTACGGAGGGGATTCGGTAGTGCGACCAGTCTTGATCTATTGTACCTATGCCCCCCAAGTGGGGCATCCTAGTAGGATGAGGTGAACGGAGACAGAATGCCACCTTACCAAGGGATCACGACAGTGCAAAGGGCAGGGTCCCTTCATTTGACCAGTTGGAAGCTCCACCGGCAGACCAGCACAGGCCCAGCAGATTGTCCCGGAGCCCAGAAACAGTCCTCCCGTAGGAGGAAGTGTTTACCAGGAGCAAAACATCCTGCCATGCAGCGCCCAGATACCCGTCGACTCTTCTACCCCGAAACAGACCACGAGATGATTTGAATTGATAATGGAGATGGAATGGAGGGACTAGAAATTCGGGGTCGTAATTAACCTACCCAGCATTCACCTGGTGACCCTAGAAAACCACCAAAAAACCATGGATTAGGTAGGTCGGTCACGGGAATCGAACTCGGGCCTCCCAAATGCGGGCCACAGACCAAACTGCCTGACCTATCCCACTCAGTCAAGTTCACTCTTACTGTTTACTGAAATATTAATTTGTTTTCTTCCAAAAACACGGTGAGCTTTAGTTAGTAATCCTTTCAGCTAGGCAAATATACTCAAAATTAGCTATGTTCTTATGCTCTGAATAAAAGAATATTTACTTGAGACAGAATTCTACCTATAATAAATTATTTAATATTACCACGCACATTAAAACAAAATATATTTTTAAAGTTAATAAATTTAAAGGTAATCAATGCCCTTCCCATCAAGAAAGTTTTTGCCTAATTTTTCGATTCTTTCTTGAGGCATTGGTTTACCATATTAAAGTTTACAGTATTTGTAATGTGGCAAATTCAAATACCAAAACCAGATATCCAGATACCAGCAGCATCTCTATCTTCTGGACTAATCCCATCTTGAACTGGACATCCAACGTGGCGCCTCACAATTCCTTTGTCAACACCGACAGATAACGAAGTAGGACACAGAGACCTAATGGGCAATAGTATACTGTTACTCTTTCTAAGAGAGAAAGTGCTAAAATAAACCAGTAATTAACACAGTAGGTCTCAATCCTAAAGCCAAACTGTTACGAAGTCACTGACTCAAAGTAAGCCAAAGGAATCTTTCTTTCATTGCTGCAAGGAGGTAAATTATCTTTAGTGTGCAATCACATGAGTTATACAATTTATTCCTTAAATCTCTTCTTTCCTTACATATTAACCAAAATAAAAGTTTCTATAAATGATTTATTACATATTTCCTTGTATATACAACTAGAATAGGAGAATATAATAAACTTCAGTGATAGTCAATTCCTTTAAGGCTTGGTCCCCAATTGATGACTTCAAAATTCATGGGCAGAAAATAAAAAGCGAATAACAGCTTCCAATTTGAGAAAGGTACGTGTTTGCTGAAAATTCAAGGAATATATTTAAAATGGTTAATGAAATTATATTTGACACAAATTGTGTTTTGAAGATATTCTAGATATATTTTTGTAGTAAAGTTATGTATATTTCTAACAACTTACCAGCGAAAGTGATCCAAAATGAATAGGACTTCAGAGGCCATTCTCAGGACATTCAAGATATACATTCATTTGAAAAGAACACGTTTTGACCAAATAGTATTGTAATAAAAGATATATAAGAGCCAGTTATGAGCAAATTTAAGCTTTTAGAAACTTGTAAAGAGTAAAATAAGACCAGAAACTTTCCTGGCGACGGATATATTTAAGATGTTCTCGGACTTTAAGCCAGGAGTAAATACGATTAGTCACCACGACGACGACGATGATGACAATGGTGACTATTTTTTTTAATGTTACGTCCTCCAACGTTAAGTCATATCGGACGGTGAATGAAATGCATGAAATGATGCTCAAATGTGTCCGGGATCCATGCAGCTTAGGGCTACCCAACATTCGTCTTTAAGTATAAGGGAAAGCTCGTAAAAACCTTATTCAGATAGCTCACCCTGACTTGAACGTGAGGTAGACACGCTACCATCTACGCTACCGAGGCGGACGACAATGACGATGATGATGATGATGGTGATGATGATGATGATGATGATGATTATGATTATGATGATGATGATGGTGATGGTGGTGATGATGATGATGATGATGATGATGATGATGATGATGATGATGATGATGATGATGATGATGATGATGATGATGATGATGATGATGATGATGATGATGATGATGATGATGATGATGATGATGATGATGATGATGATGATGATGATGATGATGATGATGATGATGATGATGATGATGATGATGATGATGATGGGAGAGATTCGTGCTCCCGAAACCTCGCTACCTAATCGTCTTCACACATGGCTTAAAGTCCGAATTTATCTTGAATATATTGTAAAGCTACTTTGGAGTGAGGGAGTTTTATGGAAAATCTTTGAAGAATCTGAATATTTCTTGAAAATCTTTGGAAGGTGCTGAAAACATTCGTTAACCCTAGCGAATGCCAGGAACATGAACTCTTGTAGACAAGATAATTTTCCAGGAAAGTTTGCAACGTTAATTATGTAGATTCGTGCTTTGCTCTGTCACCGGTGGCCGCGCCGTGGCTCAGTGGTTAGACCGCTTGGCTCTCACAAAGGCGGCCCAGGTTCGATCCTCAGGCGACCGCAAAGTGAGATTTGTGGTGGACAACACGGCGCTGGGCGAGTTTTCTCCGAGACCTCCGGTTTCTCCCGCCATCTCATTCCACCGGTGCTCCATCTTCATCTCATGTACCATCAGTGTCCCACGTGCGGTGCCTATGTACTAAAAGCGGGCGTTAAACACTACACATTTCATTTCTGTCACCTACTCACTCTCCCTCTGTCATTCTCCTTTTATTTTCCTTGTAACTCCTTCATCTCCGTTACTATATTAGCTCCTCGACGTCTCTGTGCAATGTTTATGTTGTGGGATATTTTAAATAAAGCTGCTTTTGAGACTGGCAATAAGAATTAAACAATTACAAAATGTGTAATGATATGCAGATTTATCGTTTCTTTTCTGTTATACCGGCTTTATGGTACCATAGAATCTTAAGCTTTGATAAGTACTTATTTATCATGTTTCTTAATAATCGGTTCGGCCATAATTAAGAGAAAATATAACGCAAAAATGGTTACACACGGACGTACGCGTGCACGCCTGATGTCTCGAAAGCACTTTTTGGTTTCACACTCTTATATAATTATCAGTTATCCATCCAAATTAAGATGCCAAACATGTATTTCAGTTGCAGTTTCATTACACATAACGGCATATCATATTAATACAATTCTTCAAAGAGGCAACTATTCTAAAGAAATTCGCTACCTATGCTTCTTACTCTGCCAAAAATGCAGAACTGGAAGGGTGAGCGATTCAAGTCCCTAACCTAACTTGCAGTGTGGGTATAACAAGTGTGTTTAGGGATATAAAATTGCGTATAATTATTGGAACGAATTATCTTATTGAAGTTTCTTTTTCTAATTTCGGAATTTGTATTATTCGTGGCGAATAAAATATTCGAAATGTGCAGGAACCGTTTTCTCCGAATTATTCAAACATTTGATTGATTTGAGAATCTACACAACTTAAATAATTTAAATTCGTCTTATTCTAAGCATTTTTATACTTCATCTATTTTAGTAACATGTGAAGTAGTTGAAAAATCAGTACTATAAACATTTGTGTAATTTGTAATGCATTCTCTCATATTTTAGTCCCTTAAAATGAAATACACTCCTTCAAATTATAACACATAATACACAGACAGTTTAAGGATATGTTCCTCAGTCTGTGATTACTAAGGTACATGTATTAAGATCGATGTTGAATCTAGTTATTTGACAAGTGGACATACTAAACACCACTCGCGCACACATATGCTCGGAAAGAAACAAGATTTATAGTTACAAAAATAGATAAAATAAGTTTCTGTTCATATGACGATCGTCTAATTCACTTTACCATTTCTCGTGTTATAACTGATCTACAGCAATACATGACATATCATTCTCAATGTTAATATTCTAGGCTATAATTACTGTTTAAAAAATAAAATTATGTTAAGAATCATAGCAGTTTACATTTTAACTGACCTTTCTACATCAGTTGTAGGTTCTTCCTCTATATGTGAAAATCGTTTCTCAATTCTTACTTTTATTTCATAGATATGTGTGGTGGTATTTCTGGGTGACTTACCCTTGGTGTGTATATTAAACTTATAATATTATGAGCAGTACCCATTAGAAAATTGTCACTACAATTGTTATTATATGTATAATGAAGGCTACTTTTATCTTTAACTCTCAAGCTTATCTAGAGATTGGTATCGGACAGTTGAAGTGATTAGTGGTGATAAGCAGACGCGCTAGCGCCTTCTGCGTCAGATGCAGAAGAAATGCTATCGATAGGTAACTTGAAACTGAGTTTTTATTTGCGGACGCTCTTTAACTACTGTGGTTCTCAGTATCCCATTCTAATGGGACGCTCAATTTTTCTCAGAGGCCTCTATCAGACTTGACATTCTATGACACACGACTGCCGGCTCGTTTGTAAACCGTGCTAAGGGTCTCTACGCCCGAAAACATCCATGGCATCTGACACCAGAGGTTACATGTTATCCCTAGAACATTGAGAACATCAATACTTAACCCGAAATATCTGGAATTTCCTTTTACTTTTCCGCGGAATATTATCTAATATTTTATTGAAAACTCCAGCTGCTATCTGAACCAATGTGTTCACGAGAGAGCCACTGGTAATTACACTTAGTGGTGTGAAAAGGTGCTAGCTATTTAGTACATTCTCCAAGAGAGGTTGTCACGTACAAATGAGGTTGTTAGTGGGAGGAATTAAGAGAGGTCTTGTGTTCCATTCACAGAGGATGGACCATCCGACGAAGAGACTACGTCGTACTTGTTTTATTTCGTCCCTACAACTACTAAGAAGTAATAGTAAGAACCAAATGAAGTGACAAGGGTTATTTGGCCGAGATCATTATAATGTAAGTGGGTTGCCAACTCTCCCATATTACATGGGAACTGCCTTATTTTGTGAATTTTTTAAGTTATCTTGCGTCACCCGTTTCCATTTAGCCCGAGAGCTCGAATCTATCGTATTTTATAAAATGACACAAGCTTAACACTCTTGAACCTGTTGCCCATTTTAACAACAATACTTACGGTTATTTTGTGTATCATTTATTTGTATTAATAGTAACTGCGCACGAATCGATATTATATTGTAGCATTGTAATATCGATATTATGACCTTATCGAAAAGAGGCGCTATCAGTGACGCCATTTCCGTTCGCTGATTTCCGCTTGTGCATCGGTTGAAATGAGCTTAATTTCAAGCCATTAACTTGCACTTATTTGTTACAGGAAATCGATTAGGCAGGAAAATATGTATGGAAATGGACACAACCCTGCTCTTAAAAGTAAAAGAAAGCACATGTATGTGCCAGAAGTAGTGGCAAAAAGCTTAAAAATTGCTTAATCCAGTAAAAACTAATAATAAAAGGAATTGTTCACTTTGTAAGCTTGTCTTCAGCATTAAGCATGGTCGCAGTTCAGACTGTGTGCAACAGCAATCCTGACAGACACAAACGTCAAGTTTTGGAATTACTGTTCTGGAAAGATATCCAGTTATTTTCAGTTTTTGGTGAAAATAGTGAAACAGACAAATCTAGAGTGCCAGTAAGTAAGTTAGCAGTAGTCTATCACACACTGAAACATAACCTAAGTTACAGTAGCTCAGAACGCGCAAACTAGAGACAACCATGTACTGTGTTTCAGATGTAGGGAAAAGAAACCTTGCACCCTCGCCCTTGAAGGGAAATGCCACATTTAAAGATTCTCAAAATATTCTTGTTCACATTGAGATTGATATAAATGAGGGTAATCTGTGTGAGGAAGTCTGTTCTTTAGAATATGTAATAAGTTCAGTAATTTCTATTGAGGATAGTTATGTGAGAAGATTGGCAACTATCATGACTGAGGCTATTATGACTAAAAGTCATGATCAGTGACAAGAGCTTTTGTTTCAGCGATTTTTTCACGAATTTTTCATTTTTTCGAGAATAATGTATTTTTATTGATAAATGAGAATATTTTTATTATTTTTAGTCTGCATAGAAGAATTTACACTTATTAAAAATTTCATAAATATAATTTAATGTATAATTATAACTTAATTTAAATATATATTAATTTAAATATATTTTAATGAATGATAAGATATAATTTAATTAAAATTTATTTTTAATTTAACATTCATGTCTTCATAGCATGAAGCTAGAAGTCGTGAAATAAATGTTTACAATTTTAACCAAAGCAAGATAAAATTTAACACCTAAAAAAGCCAATACAGTGACATAATCATTCTCACTGAAATAACAGATAAGCGGTGCAACAATAAACTGACACTACAGCATCCAACTGGTCCGTGATACTGAGAACTATTTGTCGTATGCTAACTAGATATGCTATTTATTGTATAGCACTCCGTGCACAGCAAAAAAACTCCTATTATGCTGAATAAAGATACTGAGAAGATTTAACTTCTTGGAAGCTACTCTCAGACTTTACATTAACATGAAAATGATGTCCCTCAGGACTTAAGAATGGTTTCGAAATGCCCGAAAGTTAAAAAATGAATGCAAAAGATACCTAATCGAAAAACCACCCAAATTTATAAGCTAAACTGTTCCCATTGCTTGTACTAACACGCTGGTCTAGCTGGTTCAATTCAGTAGTTTACATTGCCAGCTATTTTGCTGTAATTGTCGATTTCTTTGATATAAAAGAAGAGCTTTCAGTTCCGGCGCAAAATTTGTTAAATTATTGTTTTTCAGATGAAAAGTGCTGTAATATTTTAAAGTTACAGGCAACATTTGTTTCTGAAAATTGCAGATAGATAACAGATCTAATATTATAATGTCAATACAAAAAATTAAAATAAAAAAGTCTGTGGCTCATCTTGTTTTATCCCGAATTAACTCGCCGAGAGCCAAATGTGAAGTATTAGAGAGTGGTCGCTTTGGAAACTGAGTAAGTGCACTTGTAGATCATATCATACTTCCCGGTGTTAGGGAAGCAGTAGAAGAGAATCTAAGAGTTTGCTGCCGTATGACTTTGTCTAAATTGAACTCCATTATGTCAAAAGAAACTGATAATGTAATAACCATAAAAACATTAGATAATTTGTTTGAACCTTCTACACTAGTTACTAAATCAGGTATAGGTGATTTAAATCATGTAATGGCAGCATTTAAACAACTAAATGCATTTAAAACAAGTGGTATTGCTGATTCTGATTTGCTTCTTTATTACAAAGAGCTTTGTGATATTGTTGAACAGCAGAGCCATGATGTTAACGATAACACATTATATGTAGTAACCTATCGTCTGCTGATTTCAAATAAAATATTTTAACCTTTAAATAAGGGGTTTTAACAGATGAGCTACTCTAGTTACCTGTTACTTTTCATTTCAGCAATGTCACTACTTATTAATTCTCCCCGAAAAATTTCCCGAAATTAATGCAAATTTATGGTAACATATTCACCGCAAAATACCACCAATTAAAATTATTAATGCGCATTTTATAAATAACTCTCACCACAAAATCGTGCCTCTGTTAATGAGATAAATGCAATTCTTGGTTTTGTTTTGAGTATGCTAGCATCTAACGCTCAAACTGATATTTTCATTGTGAACAGGTGAACTCATGATAGGAACCGTTGCAATGTAAAGCTAATAGAACCTGAGTTACAAATTATTGTAAATTTTTCTTACATTTTGACCTGTATGAAAAATGTAGTCGTATTCAAGATGATGCCAAAAGTACACAAAAATGCACTTTCAAGTAAGATTCATGTGTACCTCGTAATAATTAGTGTTGGTTTTGTTTATTTGATATGAAAGTAGTTTAGGGATATATTAATTAATATTTATAAGGTTAAGTAGTCTCCTTTATTTTGAAGAAAAAAAAAAGGTTGGCATCCCTAGAACTTGGTGAAGTGAAAAAAATGAATAGTAATTAAGTAGACACTAAGTGTAGTTTCTGTATCAGGTGACGAAAACAGAAAGTAAAGTAAGTTTATAATAAATCACTTTGAATAGATAGTCCCTGACTGCAATAAAAGGTTTCGAAACGTTGCATTAATGAACTATTTTAGTAACTTTTAACATCCACGCAAGCGGACGGCTAAAGTTAAAAAACTGTAATACTTTATATCTGCCGCCTTAATGACGCGTCCAACACTGTCGTTGATGGAGACACCAGAGCGTTATGGCTACTTGGAAATAATCGACTTGTGGGGCAAGCGAGTGAAGATGGCTAATGAAAAATTTCACGCCTCGCGGAACAGCGGAGAACGACGGCTAGGAAGAAGGGACGTATTTTATCTCTCATTGGCCAACCAGGAAACCACTTCAAAGGCACAAGGCAATTCAGAACATGGTGACCACTGCGACTAATTTCATTTTACGCCACTAAAGTTGATATTAAATGGTAATTAAAGATAACTCAGTAATGGCATAGATTAAAAAATGAGTTCTGCGTAAAATATGGATTAAATGTAATTAATGGCACAAGATAGAAAGAGCTTTGAAGACTACATATGAATAATAATAATAATAATAATAATAATAATAATAATAATAATAATAATAATAATAATAATAATAATAATAATAATAATAATAATAATAATAATAATAATAATAATAATAATAATAATAATAATAATAATAATAATAATAATAATAATAATAATAATAATAATAATAATAATAATAATAATAATAATAATAATAATAATAATAATAATAATAATAATAATAATAATAATAATAATAATAATAATAATAATAATAATAATAATAATAATAATAATAATAATAATAATAATAATAATAATAATAATAATAATAATAATAATAATAATAATAATAACAACAACAACAATAACAATAATAACAATAATAACAATAATAACAACAATAACAACAATAACAACAATAACAACAATAACAACAATAATAACAATAACAACAATAATAACAATAATAACAATAATAACAACAATAACAATAATAACAACAATAAAAACAATAATAATAATAATAATAATAATAATAATAATAATAATAATAATAATAATAATAATAATAATAATAATAATAATAATAATAATAATAATAATAATAATCATAATAATCATAATAATCATAATAATAATAATAATAATAATAATAATAATAATAATCATAATAATAATCATAATAATAATCATAATAATAATAATAATAATAATAATAATAATAATAATAATAATAATAATAATAATAATAATAATAATAATAATAATAATAATAATAATAATAATAATAATAATAATAATAATAATAATAATAATAATAATAATAATAATAATAATAATAATAATAATAATAATAATAATAATAATAATAATAATAATAATAATAATAATAATAATAATAATAATAATAATAATAATAATAATAATAATAATAATAATAATAATAATAATAATAATAATAATAATAATAATAATAATAATAATAATAATAATAATAATAATAATAATAATAATAATAATAATAATAATAATAATAATAATAATAATAATAATAATAATAATAATAATAATAATAATAATAATAATAATAATAATAATAATAATAATAATAATAATAATAATAATAATAATAATAATAATAATAATAATAATAATAATAATAATAATAATAATAATAATAATAATAATAATAATAATAATAATAATAATAATAATAATAATAATAATAATAATAATAATAATAATAATAATAATAATAATAATAATAATAATAATAATAATAATAATAATAATAATAATAATAAATAACTTTCAATATACACATTCGGAGTGTGAAAAGTAGCCCTTAGGATGCATGCTACTCGTCTGCTTTTTAGCACTACAAAGCATGTAAATTTACAATCCTTAACAATTTAGATATTGAATGTATATTCAATATATAAAGTTCGCTAAGAAACCCTATTGAAATTTTATAAAGTTTTAGTAGCTCCAGTTCTATTGTACGGGTCTGAGTGTTGGACTATACTAAAGAGTTTAGAAGTTAAAGAAATGAAACTCCTAAGGTTTTTTGTAGGCTTTTAAGGTTTTATGGAGAAACAGAAGAGTGTAGATATTCGGGTACAGTGAGGAATATTTAAACTTCCACACAAAATAGCAGAGTACATGAAAAGATGGTGTAACCATGTCTACAGAATGGAGCATAATAGGATTCCCCAAAGAGCATTAAGTTACAGGCAAAGAGGACCACGAAGTCGAGGAAGATCTGCTAGAAGAACAATTCGAACGGATCACTCATCCGCCTGAACATTGTTTGTATGATGATCATGAAACTTTTGTTGTAATTTAGGTGATCCAACGTTAAGTCACATCGGACGATGAATGGCGAAATGATGCTCAAATAATCCCAGAGTCCATAGAGCTTGGAATTACCCGACATTCGTCTTTCAGGATAAGGGAAAACCCCGGGAAAAACCTTATCCAAGTAACTCACCCTGACCGAGATTCGAACTCGGGATCTCTTGAACGTGAGGCAAACTCGCTACCATCTACACTATAGAGGCGGCCTAAGATGATGATAATGATGATGATGAATAAATGAATGGATATTTAAGTTTCTTTTTATGTATTTATATAGCGCTAAATCCCGAGTTCAAAAGTCCAAAGAGCTTGCAGTTGTAAGGCTTTTTGTCTATATTAGAAGAAAGAAAGGAGATATGAACTCAAAATTGAAAAGTCCTTATGGAGGAGTAACATATATATTCTAAGAAAATATTAATGTGTTGTTTGAGCTGTACAAATGTCCGTTTGAAGGACTACGCGTGCTTATCTGCCGAAAGGCTTCTTCGCCCACATCCCTACGAAATCTTTCCTAATCTTAAGTGCTATCGTGACGTCTCTCAGAGGAACTAATGTAACTCGGAGGAAGAAGCAAGCATTCTTGTTTTATTTTCATTGCCTTAGAAGCAGAATACACCAGATACAAAGCTGGAGTTACTGCACTGGATTGTAATTAGTTTATAGACTGGGAGAAGTGCTTTAGTACACCGCTTGTCAAGTGGGAGATCAGCCTTCAATTTGTCGTTGAAGAGTCATAATATTTATCCACATAAACAGATATTATTTATGCAGTAAACATCCGTCATTATTTTCAACTGGTTAAAAATTGTATATTTAAGTTTGATGTCATAATTAACATGTATGCTTCAAAATCCTAGGTGCATCACGTAGCGGAACATGGGTTCGAGTGCTACTTGGGCTTTCTTGTGTGTGTTTATAGCATCTTAAAATAGAATCAATAGCAAACATTGAAAAACAAAAAGGAACAAAACATTCCAATTGTTCATTATGTTTATTTTGTTAACGTTTTTTTTTAGAATATAAATTTTATTTTGTAGTTAAATTATATAGATATGCATGGGGAAAATGCATCAGAGAAATTCTTTGTTACAAAAAGTTTGCGTTAGGGTTGTAATTTATCGCAAATCCTTTTCAACATATTTATAAAACACGATTTACAAAATTGTAAAACTAAATGTAGATATGTGAGAATTCCCATACACAGTTTTACAATTTATACCTTAAGTTATGCACAATAGTAAATAGTTGTTGTGCAGGACTATGAATATTTGGAATATATGAGTATAAATTTTAAGAATATAATAGACGGAGATTAAAATTTAATTTAAATAAAACAATCAATTTTTCATGCGGATATGGAGAAAATGATCTAGTTTTAGAAGACAGCATAGGATGCATCAAAAGAAGTGAACAGAGTATGTATTTAGGAATGAAGATAATTTCAAACTGTAGTGAAGAAGAGGAAATTAAATTTAGAATTCAGAAAAGCAGAACGCAATATTCAAGCTGAATGGAGTTTTATGGGACAGAAATATAACTTCAGAATTCAAATTAAAGATGTATACACTAATAATTACAAGTACTTTAACTTATAGAACAGAAACTTCAACATTGAGTAGAAATTTAAAATTATTATCTACCGAAATTGACTGTTTCAAGAGATCCATTAGACGTTATAAATTAGAAAAAGCTGTGACAATTTGAAAGACAAGCCATGAAAGTTCAAATCATACTATGTAAACAAATAAAATGATCCGCAGAATGCCTGGCTTAAGATTACCAAAACAAGTTTTAGAATAAAACCCACCTGGAGGAAAAAGTGGTTGACCTAGACATAAGTATATGGAGAATATTGTTCCTGAAAGAGGGTTGAAGGAATTAGGTCTGGAGGAATTTCACTGGAAGGATAGATAAGAGTGGAGGAAGAGAAAGAAAGCTTGAACTTTGGATTCAGGAAGACGTTTCTTACATTTTAAACATGTTTATAAATAAATAAAATGTTTAAGCCTAATAAAACCATAATTGGTGCTAATTGATACCAAAATTATCGGTTGATAAGATGAATCATATTATAAATAAATGGAATGGAGGTAAATACAATAAAAATGTCCGTGGTTTCTTATGAGTAGCTGGCATAATTTTAATACTTAAGATTACTCACTCAGGTTTTGATGTTGAAATGCTTCGAAACGTGTTATCGACCATGGTCTTCTGGTCATCTACAGCGATCCATTCTGCAACTATCCACGTTGCATAGAAACCAAAAATTGATATCTTACTTTAAACACTTCGTTGGTATGTAAAATAATGTTCATGTTAAAATGTATATCGTATAAGGAGTACAAGTTCACCGTTTGTTAGGGAATTTAAATAATTAGCGAGTTTTACGTTAAGAAAAAACAATTATGTCAATGTAGTTAAGGTAATTACGCGTTAGCAAAATCAAGTCAACGAATAATTAGTTCAAGGTGCTCCTGGATATTAGTTACGTTCAGAAATCGGAGCTGCAGAAACAGACGTAGGCTAGTTCTCAAAATTGGAAAGGAGAAATAATGTCTGAGAAACTAGCAAGTCAAAGAATAAAAACTGTGTTTCGGATGCAAATAAGAAGCGTAAGACTTGGCAACGCGTATAACAAATAACGTGTTTTTCTTGTCTTTTCTTTCATGTCGGACAGGTGTTTTACTGCAATCTATTATTGGCTATCCGTAGTGCCTAAAAACCGCATTCGAGTTAAGCATACAATAGCTGGCAGCCGGAAGAAGATTCTGCATTTACTATTTTAGGAACTCGCAGCAACTTATGCATCTGTTATTTTAATTAGTAAAGTACTTAACGCCAGAAGTTAGCAAACGAAACACTTCGTTAGTAACTATTTTAATGCCGAGTTTCAGAAACACGTAAATCTATAAGTACATCATTAAACAGTAAGCAACTCGCTTCAGGTAGCTCGTTATTGGCATCCATTGAATTCATTTACCAGTTTGACAGGTGTTGCCAGTTCCAACATCCATCCTTACATACCCTTAAAGAAAGATGTCAGTTTACAACTGTAGCAGCCGGCAGCATTTATCGAGGATTTTGATAATTATTATTTGAGACGGCATCAGAGAGTACTGCCCTCTGGGAGACCTTATAATAGTTTTTAACGAATTAAGAATTCTTTACAATTTTCTTAATAATAAGCAGCAATATGAAGTATAAACTTTAAAGAAAATTCAACGTTGTGTTACAGAAAGCTGTATACAATGTATTGTGGTGAGGATCACTGGATTTAAGTTATGCATACTGTGTTCCCACTTAGGTAGTGTGTGTATGTTTGTGTGTGCGTGAGTGCGTGTGTGTGTGTGTGTGCGTGAGTGCGTGTGTGTGTGTGTGTGTGTGTGTGTGTGTGTGTGTGTGTGTGTGTATGCGCGCGCGCGTCTCAAATTCAAGAGATCCCTAATTCAACCCAAATATAACCTAGGTAACTATTTCTTCTTTTCTTAGTTATCTGGCACTATTAGAGATACTCTGGACCATTTTAAGCAGTGCATTTTTGTAACTGCGCTACAGCAAGTTGCAGCTATTTTCCGCTAGTCCAATTAAAAACTGTTGCTAGGTAGATGTTTTCATTAATATTTTGTTACAAATAAGAAAACTTTTTTGTTTATTCAACATTTTATTTCGTTGGACGATTGAAATAAATAGTAGTTAAATTATCCCGATGTATACCGAGGGGGGTGGCTCAGGCTGTTTCGTCTGTGGCCCGTATTTTAGAGGCCCGGGTTGCATTCCTGTGGCCGACCTATATGAACCATGGCTTTCTTCGGGTGTTTTCCCGAGTCGCTAGGCGAATGCTGGGTAGATTAATTACATCTGCCGAATTTCCTGTCCCTCCATTTCATCTCCATTATCATTTCATATCATCTCTCATATGGTGGTCTCTTTCAGAGTAGAAGTGTCGGAGGGTGTCTCTGCGGTGCTTGACCGGATGATATGATCCGAGGAAAACTACTTCCTCCTCCGGTAGGTCGGTTGCCGGTCTCCGCTCCTCTGCTGGGACCATTTCGGGACCGCCAGCCAGGGACCTTCGGGGCTCGGATCGCCTGCCTGGGACCATTAGAGCTCAGCTGCTGGGCTCGTTGCCTTTCCGCTCTAGGGGAGTGAGTTCGTTGTCCTCGCCTGTCGAGGGAAGTTTCTATCGAAGTGCAGGGGCCTTGCCCTCTGTACTGCCGTGGCTCCTTGGGTTGGCTACCCTCTGTCTCCTCCACCTCATTCTTCCTCCCACGGGTGTCCCCACTTGGGGGCATAGGAACAATGGACCCAGCATGGTGGCCTACGTACCGAATCCCCTCCGTAATCAAATCCCAATCCCAATTCCAATCACGATATCTAAGTAAAGATTCAGTTCGAAATAAATATATTCAATATGCTTGTTTACTAATTGAATGCAAAATAGAGTACATCGTATAAATGACCAATTACTGTGCTTCTGATATCTTTTGAAAACAATACATAACACATAATAGTTTTTCAATATATTCATTATAATTACTGCAACTTAGTAACTGAAGAATCTGGCACATTGCTGCTTAATAAAATGCCTTGATGCATGAATTTCGACAGTTGGAAGCAGCTATTTATTTTGAAAAATTATGCTAGAATTAATGCAACCACGCAAGGAAGATTATTCGACAGTTCTTTTTAAAATCTTTGTAGGTCTGTTTTATACAATTGTCCTCGTACAGATTGGTGACGTTACAACTTGGTCTCTTACGTAAAGTTTTGGATAGATTTATGAAATATGACTTAAAAATTCTTAATCTTTGGTTTCAGAAGAACGTAACATCACAGTGCAAATTCATTTTCTGTTAATTTGGGGATGGACTTTTCATTAAACACATTTTTAGCACTCGTACTTGTTATCAACTATACGAAACGTTTGTTTCAGCCGATGTGATCATTTCACGCTGCATGTGTTTTAGTAAATTTGTTTCAAACTTTCCAGTAATATATGGTGTGATGTATAAGCGACTGAGCAAACTGGCTACGAGATAATGGGATGGAAACGTTGGGCTAGCCGCTTGGTTTTAGCTCCTGGTGGGCGAATGTGGAGGTGTCTCGCATTTCCCTGTCCCCAATTCCGAATGATTAATTTGCTTGTGCTACAGAGTCGGATAATCAGGCGAGTGGACAAAAGAAAAGGTGAGTGGAGGTGGCATATTTTTTTGAGGATGTCTCTTCCCGGACATTTGGTGTTCGATCCTGCAAGTAAAGGAACTTCTTCGGGCACACTGATGGCGCTGACATGATGATGGCAGTTTCGTTTGTCGTTAAGAAGCGAAATATTAATTTTATTTAGGCGTCTCATGAGTACAAATAATTAGACTTTTAGCGGTGCATTAATTTAGATGAGATTAACTTGCTTAGATTTGAAACATAGAGAACTGCATTAACATTTAGTTCTGGAAAATACGTTTAATTGCTTACAATGCAATCTTTAACAACTAAATTAAGGTGTATCACAAATTAATACGACGTCAGTTATTTTACTCTCGCTCATTCTGTGTATCCTTTGGAATGGTAGATCTCCTTTAAATCTCGGAAACACAATGTGTGTAGTTATGCTCAGAAGTAAAGTATACCCCTATAATAAGCATCTACCTATCTTGTTTCACGCTTCCGTGAGCCGTTATGAAGAGCTAATTGATAGTTGTATAGGAAAGCCAACTAATGAACATTGATTGTTACTACAAGATGGGAGGTAAAGTTTCTCTTCGGGTGTTACTCATTTGGAAGAACGGCTAATCTTCAAAACTTTATTTAAATAAAAAGTGCATCAAGAAAATTTGGCGAAACTAGGAGCAACTTCTGTAATGAGTGTAATGTGGTAATTCATGGTGAAATTATTATGCATATATAATAGTAAGAATGAATAATTAACTTGATTATTTAAATTAAGCCATCAAAAACTACTGTACAAGACTGTGCGATACAACTATAGGTATTTAAATTCACGTGAAGCAGAAAAATTCTTAAAAGTATTAAAGCTGAGCAGCAGTGAGGTGCATATTGAAGAATAGTTTAGACCATAATGTACGGTTAGGAGAAGAAACACAATTGACAAGAATTAAGAAGACAGAAAATTTGTCAATTACTGAGTGTGTAATATCCCCTTCTTCAGTCAGTTTACCCTGAGGTATGCTCATCGTTGTACACATTTTTTCAAACCACGTGATTTCTTTCTTATGTTTTCTGACAAAGTCACTTATTTGGAGCGACATTTTTGTCATTTCTTTAATTTTGTCATTTGGAGAAGCTGTAATTTATATTTAAGCCCTTTACATGCTGCTTGTTCATCAGTAAAAATATTTAAGTGTTGACCAAAAGTTTACGAAGTAAGCTACCTCACTTTCCAGATAAAATGAAATTTTAACTCTATTAGATAAAAGTCTACTTTAGCCTAAATATTTAATTCACATTCATACAGGTCGGTTATAAGTTTGTGTGGACATACTTACAGCGTGAAAAGATTAACTCGGTTCATCTGCAAAGCTTCTGGGTTTTCTCTGAGTTGGGGATCACCTGTGTGTAAATAGACATACTTTAATCAAATTCTTTGATGTGGGAGTTCTATCTTACCCCTTACTTCGGAAGAAAATATAATAACAAAACTATATTAAAGCACCGAGCGTGATGGCTCAGGTGGTTTCGTCTGTGGCTCGCATTCGGGAGGCTCGGGTTCGATTCCCGTGGCTGACCTACCTGGCCCTTGGGTTCTTTTCGGAGGTTTGCTCCGAATTGCCTGTCCCTCCATTTCATCTCCGTTAACATTTAATATCATCTCTCATTTGGTGATTTCTTCAGGGCAGAATAGAAGATCGGCGGGAGTCTCGGCGGTGCTTGAAGACTTAATGAACACTGTTTCCTCCGGCGGGACGGACTCCGGTCTCCGAGCCGGCCAAGCGGATCGATTCAGGAAGGCGGCTGGTGGGTGGCAAGCCCGCCTGGATTCTTCCTTGCTCTGGGGGAGCGGGAGTCTCCGGTCTCCGAACCGGCCTCGTGACTGTATCGGGGCCACGGAAGATGGTCGCCACCGGGGAGTTTCTATCCAGTAAAATGTAGGCACCCCCGCCTATGTAATGTAGTGACTCCTTGGGGCCGCCCTCTTAATCCTCCCTCCTGGGGGAGCCCCACTTGGGGCATAGGTACAAAAGATCATTCTAGTCGAACAATCCCTTTGAACAATCCAATATTAAAGCAAATTTGAGAAATATAACATATGCCACCTGGATGTATTTGTCAAGATAAGCAGATATTGATCAATTATGTTCTGGGTAAAATGCTAGTGGTGGCAAATATTCATGACAAACGATAGCTGATGTACAAAATGCAAAGATGTAACAAAGTTCTCCAGTTTTCAATCAACTGGTTCGCAGCTTATAAATTTTATACAGTAGAGACTTCATATTTATTTAACATTCCCCAAATCTCGTTATATTAATTAATATTAACCATTTTCTGTTATAAAATTTGCAGTACGCAGTTTAAATCACAGACTGCAGTATACAATCATTGCCCCCGAGTTTCGTGTAACGTTATCTTGTCATAGACTTGCATATTATTTTCTTATTAGTAGAATTCTTTTTACTTCCATTTTCTCGCTCAGATATGAAATGTAGCCAACTGTCATAGCAGTCCTGTATTATTGCCTTTAAACGCCGTTCTTTATAAGTTACCTTCTGTTTCTCATTTACATTTCTTAAGTTTTAATTACAATTGTTTTTCAATATTCAGACCTCCCTTTCCCTGTGCCAGTCTTCTCTTTTTCTCTTCTTTAGAACCGAAGTTTCTACTTCATAACAGCTTGGAGAAACTCCGTATTCTCTTACATTAATAACTTATGCAACACATTTTAATATAGCGAACCGTCTTTCTGCAAGTGGAGATTTAAATGCTTACACGCATCAGAAAATAGCTGAAAGGAGTGCTCTTAATAAAAGAAACTTGCGTTATGATGGAAGTTTATGTACGGATTTAGTCCCTGCGTAAAATAGTAATAACTTTCTCAAATTGTAATTAAAAAGTTTTGATTATATATTTGCTCCTAAGGCAATCCTGGACTTTCGCGTTTCCTTAAAGCTGAACAATTATGCCCTATTTCACCAACAGATGTTAAGACTTAACACGAGTTTAGCAATAGTTAAAACAAAAATTGCATTTCACCATCAAGTGTTAGCGTAACACTAATGTTAAGTCTCTTGTTAAACTAACACGCCAAATTTCTTTTGTTAAGTACTTAACAATTGTAAATAGTCAAGATGGCGAGCATACACTCAGCTGTTGATGTCGATTTGATATATCTAAGACCGTCTAAATGGCATTCGCAATAGAGTATGGCCTGTGAGGAGAAATGATTTTGAGGAACTATCCGAAGAAAAATTTTTACGGAGGTATAGACTGTCGAAACATGTTGCTATGAAGGTTACTGCGGAAGTACAAGAGAGGTTAGAACATGCATCGAAAGGAATATGGCGATCTCACCTTTGCTTCAAGTATCAATACCTTGCGATTTTATAATTCACTGAATTATGTGGATAATACACTGTCCACCTCCCGTCTTGAAACGTTCAAGTCACTTGCCCTTCTTCACTCCTCGCTTTAAATTTACGTAGTACTGAGTTAGAACATACATCGAAAGGAATATGCCGATCTCGCCTTTGTATCAAATATTAATAACTTTCCGGTGTTATAATTCACTGTGGATAACGCACTGTCCACCTTCCGTCCTGAAACGTGCAAGTCACTCGTCACTTGTACTTCTTCGCACCTCGTCTTAAATTTTCGTAATACGTTTTCTTTGTCGTAATGACACATGCATTTGAATTAAGTTTGTTTCCAATTTTTCCCCGTATGACATCTTTCTCTTTTACATTCACCGCATCCGTGCTATTTTCCACGATATCGTTATACTTCGTCACCAATTCAATTAACAATCCTTTCTCCATTTATGAGAAATTTATTTCATGGCTTTTGTTTATGATTTTGTTTATCCACCATTTTTTTAGCTGTGTGCAGACTGCGGTGCAGAAGAAAGTGAAAACAAAAGCGCATCGCAGTACGTTCAGAAAATAATACGACTCTTCCACAGCCTTCTATAACTGCAATATTTACAAGTTTCTTGACGTTAGCACGTGTTTGTTAATATTTTCAGAAAACAGGTTGGTGAAATGCAAGAAATTGTTACGTTACATATGTTAACGTCGATTTTAACATCTGTTGCTGAAATCGGGCCTTAGTGTACAAAATGTCTACAAGTATTACTGAACAAATTATTACAAAACCTAATTCTTGTATTTGCCTCATGCTAATCCAGATAAACGTTTGTGTACATGGCTTTACTGTATATTCCCTTGTAGGTATAATGAGAATATAGAAATAGAGTAGGGTTAAGTGAATGTAAAATATTTTGAGAGCTGGATCAGTATTATGTGATGACCGTGAAATTCCGTTCTATTTACGTAATCAGGAAACAAAAGTTACAAATAATGAGTTCACATTTTTGAGAAACGTATAGGTAAGTATTTTAAACATTAAACCAATTACAAGGAATACCTCCACAATTGATATATATGTGCACATTAATATGATATGCATTTTGTGTATCTCTTTCAGTTTGTCAAGTATATAAAAATAAGCAGAATGAGAAAGTCTTCAGATGCTACCTAATACAAAAAAAGCTTAAAATAGTGGAAATTAATTGTTCTTTCACACTAGCCGTGTGTAGGACGCACTATGAAAGGGTAGAGCCAGACTGAAAAATTTAATGCCATAGCCGCATTTTCTGGTTTAGGTCCAGCCGCTCTAACCATTTGAGCTACTATGCATAACGTGCCAACATGACATTAAATTCTCCAACTGACTCGTGTTTCTCACGGTAAACTCCCGGAATTTTTCAGTCTGGCTCTACCTTTCATAGTGCGTCCTACACACAGCTAGTGTGAAAGAACAATTAATTTCCATTAATTGTACCTAACAGTGGTCCGAACTATAAAGCCCAGGCCTTAAAGTACTAACAGCATAGTAAGTTGCCATTAAGGTAGTTGTCTCATGTGTTTATGAGAACTCCTAAGTGGTTTACCGGGAGAAACACGAGTCAGTTGGAGAATTTAATGACATGTTAGCACGTTGGCCATAGTAGCTCAACTGCTTAGAGCGGCTGGACGGAAACCAGAAGATCCGTGGTTCAAATCCCGGCTATGGCATTGAATCTTTCAATCTGGCTCTACCCTTTCAAATTCAAAATAATTATTTAGTTTTGCATGAAAATTTCTTGAACACAGAATGTTTTAATAAAAATCATTAGAGATTTCCTTGGGTCAACCGAAAGTTTGTTATCATTTTCCATGTAAACAATAGTTTGGACTGGAGCGATTTCCTTGAAAATCATTGTGACGAATTCGACTCTTCTAATTCTAATTACTGCTTAATGATTACCGACTTCTATTCATTTCGGTTTAAAGTTTTGTAATCACAAAGAATTCCATGAAAATATTTTCTTCTGCTGAGTATTTCCCACACATAATATATAATGAAAATTACACTCAGCCCAAGCCTTCTTTTGTTTCATATATTTTGATTTGGTAATAATTGAAGATGCACAATTTCACAAATAACGCTATTTTCTTCATACTGTGAAGAAGATAGTATCCTACAAAGTTTAGGTAATAAAATGAAATAACTTGTTCTCGAGTTAGAATCTTGTTTTGTTTTGGCAGATGAAACTCTTTATATGCAAGTTCCCTTATTGTAACATTTCCGTTATATCCGTGGACCTGTTATTTAGGAAAGCCGTTTCCAGTTCCTCTGAAATATCGGTTTCGGATGGCCAGTGCACAGCTTTGCACCAACCTCACATCTTTTAAAGCTGCTTTCCAGATAAAACAAACGCAAGAAGCGGAAAATGTTTCCAGAACAGAGAAAACATTTCACGGCCAGACGTCGTCTTTGGAAGTAATCCCAACTAAGGCAACAATAGTGCACTGCACCACTATACACGTGCAACAGGAAATGGCATCTATTCGTGTACTAATCTAAATTTATAGTATTACCTTAGGGTACTGGGGGAATACACACAACAGCAATGGGGATGTAACCCGAGTAAACAGATATACTAAGGCTAGTTTAAAGGTACAATAAAATAATATTTTACCTTAGAACTAATGTAAATCTTTCAAATGGAGGTCAAAACTCCAGCTTTATGTGTTAAATCTATTAATATCCCATTATCCCAGATAGGATTCATCATAAATAAATACATGCCGTCTATGTTCATTTTGCACAATAGTTTAATTTATTTTTAAAAAGGTTATTTTGTGAAATGAATCATTTCCTGATTAAAGTTTATCAGCAATTATCTTGTCAAAAATAAACATAAAATATTATTAACCTCAAATTAGGTCCACTAACAGCATTAGACCTTAATATTTATCGCACTAACATTTAGTCTATCTCAAATAGTCTGAGAAAACGGGCCATTTATGTCGGAAAATATTTATAGTAAAAGACGTTTAAAGCAGTAATGCAGAAAATAACCTCGCACATATTTGCAAAGAAAACTACATAGTTTGAAGACACACATGCTGAGACACGTGTTGAAGACACACGTTCCATCGTACCAGTGGCTGCAATTCATAGACCGAATCTTCCTGTAAAAGTTCGGCTAAATTATTACTCTCCACA
This sequence comes from Mantis religiosa, assembly GCA_030765055.1. Taxonomy (NCBI): domain Eukaryota; kingdom Metazoa; phylum Arthropoda; class Insecta; order Mantodea; family Mantidae; genus Mantis; species Mantis religiosa. Next base: position 143,428,931 of record CM060952.1, on the reverse strand, counting down.
CTACAGTGTGTACATGTAGTGGTGATTTTTGTTTTTGTAAAGCACAGAATTCACAATACAAAGAGTAGATGCAGTGTCATTTTAAACTTAATTATTGTACGTACAATTACACTGTACTGTGACTTAGCGATTATTGCACAAAGTTATTGGGTGGACAGCACTGGGCAGTCGGAACAGTAAACAACATAAGGTACCCGCATGCCCAAATAAACATATGTGATGTAAGCAGTGGACTAGAACATTAAGAATGTTTCGACATCCCAAACGTTCTGGAAAGTTCTTATGAGCCATATAAGCGAGCGCTCTCAAGTAGCTACCTAAGTGTACGTGACAGTCTGGTGAGGGAGTTATTATGGAGTTGTTAGCGAGTGACGAAGTCTGAACATTTAAGTCTCACTGAGTGAGTGAGTTAGGGCTGAAAGAAAAATGCTGTTCTCCGAGCGAGTTGATGAAGTGCGGTGAGTGATGATCGTCTTATGTTCGACTCACCAGTGAGTTAACTGTGAGTTAACTGCCCCCTCCCCTTCCCGTAGGGATCCGTCCCCTTCAGCTGCCGTGGTGCAGACGCTGCGGAGCTCTAGCTTTCATGGTACCTCTGACGTCACTAGAGGAATCTCGGGCCGAACATTCGAGCTCCTCCCTGAATGAGAGTTGTTCGGATTGGATTGGACTCGAGGGGGCAGTGGTTCCCGATACCCGTGGAAGATCGGGTACGTCTCCGGATGGGGTTGAGGGAAGCCATATATTCCCACGTACTAGCCTGCCTAGCTAGGAAAAGGTGTGCTAGATCACCAGGTGGCCCTACCGAGGTTAATCGGTAGCCTTCCCCTTTGGGGTTGGCGCGCGTAAGTGGCGTTGCACTTCCATCCCGTCTTGAGTCCAAAGGACCAGATGAGAGGTGGCTTGTTAGTCTCTAGATCTTGCCCTATGGAAAGCCTCACGGAGCACCGGGTGCTCTTTTGGGACAGCTCGGTAACTCCCTGGTCGTTAGAGGGGGGTCAGTCTTCACTCTGTGTGGATTACCCTGGTAGATAACTTCGAGTTTATATTATATGTGTGTGTGTGTGTGTGTGTGTGTGTGTGTGTGTGTGTGTGTGTGTGTGTGTGTGTGTGTTTGAAAGAAGAAGTGCTATAGGGCGTATTTCGTTATGTCACTATGCCAAGTAACAAAGTGAAGTGATAGTGAATCGTGGAACTAGTTCTCCTAAGGGAAGTGACAAAATCGCCTAAGCGAACTCTTATCGAATGTTGAACTAGATCATGGTATTGCAACTAACACTGAGTGAGCTGATAGGTTGGATGAGTTCCAATATTACATAAAAAATGAAGTGGAGATTCCAGTTAATGCAACCTGCACAAAAAGAACTATGAATAATACTTTTCGGAATTTTTCGTAGTTTAGATTCCCCTTAATAGATTCCTTGCCATAAGCGGCACATTCATTCGTATTTTGTACAATCTCAATATGAGGAGCATTAGTTGTGTGACAATATTGTCCACTATAATAAATAACAATTTGTTTTTGTGCCCCATGCCGTATAATTCATAGATATTGACAAAGTAAACAATTTTGTTTCATGTTCTTCATTTACCAAAATAAATATTCTTTAATGGTTTTGAAACACGTTCTCTATTATGAATGTATAAAAACTAAAGGAAACCTGTTGGATTACAGAAAAAGAAAGGAAAAGATGAACAAATAAGGCACGCCACTCTGGACATCTGAATATCGGAGGTCCTTCCCTCCATTGTCATTGGGCTTTACAATAAATTGTTAGTGCGTCACTGTGTTTATACGTTTACTTCCAGTCAGGAATAAGTTTGTTCATCTGAGTGTGCACCAGTAAGTTCACGTTAATTTCCAACCTTCTTAAACAGGTCATGATCTACTTTTTATGTTATTTTAAGGTTAGAATCTCCGACCACTCAGAAAGTCCGAATCTGCCGTTCCACTCCATGGATAACCTCTAAACGGCCGAGTCATCAGAAGATAAAACTAACCTATCTCACGAAGGTCTAAACTCAGCTCACGTTTTGTATTGATGGTTGAGTAACGCAGTGCTTGGAATTCTCAACGTCGGGGGAATTCAGCACCTTCATAATAGAAGATATGATATCGAAGGATCAAGAAAAGCGCCATCTCTATGAACGCTGTGGTACCTCTCCTCATTCATAGCTTTTGCTCTAAACTCTCAAGCGGACCAATATTTTAACCATTTTAAACACAGATCTAATCATAGCAATAATTTATAACAATATGCATGTGAGTCTATATTATTAACAGTTCTATCTAAATTAAAGTAGCTTATTTATGGAATGGTGGCACGCGCGTTTACTCAGACAATACAGATACCTATAATGATGATCATTAATTTCATTGCTCCACTTGGAATATTTTGAAAAGTGTCTAGCTATGTGCACCATCTTGCTCGTAGCACTATTCCATATTTCAGTGTATGGAATCGTATGGCGTGTTATAAATCTTTTATCCTTGTTAAAATAAGTTAACAATTTAAGTTTAGCTAATTTGGGAATAAAAGTACAGAATTACTGACAATCAGATTAGTACCCGACGTAAGTGCATACGAATGTATGAATGCAACAGTACGCTTAAATGTTGCCGAACATGTATTACCCATAACTAGCTTCTTGCTTTAAAAGTGTAATCTTTAACGGTAGAAAAGTCGAGGGAAAAGTATTAAAAGTAAACTGAAAAAGGAACGATTTAAAATGCAGTAAACTAACAACTATTTTCGAAGAAAACCTAAAGACAAGGCCTAACTATCTGAAACTAATGTATCAAATATGTTCTTAATAAATATTAAAAGAATACGAATTCAGTTCATAATGAGCATGACATCTGCAAGTCACCATTGAGAATAATGAAATATTTGGAAGAATCCTTCTAAGTTATTACCGGTATTCAAAGGACCTACAATCCTAGGTTTTAATCAAAATGAAATAAAAAAGGAAAGACCAAAACTAAGCAAGAATAATTGTGATGAACAAGAGGAAATTTAAATTGAGCTTTATTTATAGCATCTCTTTAACTGTCGTAGTTCTCAGCGTCCCATTTTACAATGGACAGCTTAAGTTTGCTCATAGGACTCTTTATCAGACTTAAGGTTCCTTTACATTCCGTAAACACAGAACAAAGATCCGGGATTTATTTCCCTCTCAAAGTAAACCGCGCTAGGGATATTTACGACAAAAAAAATTCATCGCCCTCCTCCGGGATAAATAACAGAAATAACGTGTGATGATGATGATGATGATATATATATATATATATATCATCATCATCATCATCACACGCCCATATATATATATATATATATATATATATATATATATATATATATATATGGGCGCTCAACTACGGCGGTCATCAGCGCCCTTTAAAAAAACTAGTCATGGCAAAAGCCAGATATAAAACTTTCTAAAAACTATACAAGTGTAACAAAACCTATTAAAAATACACGTACATAAAAAACATCAATCAAAACCTACTAAAAATTTCGTTCACTAAATCCTAAACTCTAAACTAGACAAGAATCTAAAAACCTTCTCCACGGGTCGTGTGCTGTGATGGAAGGAATATGCTCTGGGAGACAGCCAACACTGTGAGCAGGATGTACCGCAATGTTATTTATTTTAATTCTTTTAGGCAGGCCGCTGTATTTTTTTGACCTAATGTAACGGGTAGGAATATGCGACAACGCTGAAACAGCACATCGAGGCAGCAAAATATGTATGAAAAGCTAACAGAATATGAGCAGAACATCGATCCTTCTCTTTACACTTCCAGGAAGCAGAGATGCTGACAAAGGTGGCTTTATTTGCTTTGTATAGTTTTTCCTTCTTTTCTTCTTACTTTCTCTTTTGCGAATCAAATTTGGTACAGCAATTTTAATACATCTTAGTATTTTCCAGGACATTTAAGAAGATACCTCGCAATGTAGGCACTGTTACCTGTTTACAGCGCTTTTCTGGCTATCAGAGGGTTGGAGAGGTAAAAGGATGTCTCAAAAATATGTACTTATTGAAGGCAGAAGAAGTGCTACACTAAGCAGCAGAACAAAATTGGCTTATTTAATTTTGATGTGAAGATTCCAATTTGTGCATAACCACTTCACTTGCTGTATCTCTTGACTATCTGTAGCGATGTCGACTAAAGGATGGATATCAGCTGTTACGTCTGCATAAGTGCCGTAATCATCCTCGGAATCCATAAAACTGATTAAGATATTTGGTTCCTCTTCATCATTACTATCCAGATCCACATTGACTACTATTCTTTCTATTTCTTCTTCCATGAAAGCATTTCGATGCCAGTATTCTTACTCTGCGGACTTAATTTTGATTCACCACTTTTCCAATCCACTTCAGTGTTATTTAAACACTGATTAGTCCTTTAGGTACGTTTAAAGTTATAGAACACACAATTTTCTGCTATTTTTTGCTTCATGATATTCAATATCAGTTCGATGGACTGTAAATAGCAGTGATAAGCTGGCAATCTATATCCCGGCGTTCCACTAAAATATGTCGCATATTTTAAACTATATCCCATTTCCTTTGATATATGCCAGAATGTTTCCTGTCCTCCAGCTAAATAATTTTTTCCCTTTACTACATATAATAACTTCTTCACTGTTGGAATTTCTTTATACACTTCATAATACTTCTGAGTTGCTTGAGTAAGTACATTTTTACTTGGATGGGTTACCAGTCCGATCGCAAAACCCCTACCAGGGGCACCAGAGTTTAGGTTCAGAGTGCTCTCTCCTAGGAGATTGCCGACCAAGGCTGTGGAGTTTTCTCCTCTCCCTCTATTGTATTAACTCCAATAGTAGGGTTGCTTCTTCCACCAAACATGCCGTACCGAACATTTCTTCCTCCAGGTTTGTTGTTGAAGACTTCACCCGTAACGCTGGGCAAGGGTCTATCTTTAGGAGCTTTTTAGTTTACAAGGTGATAGAAGACCTTCCTTTATACAAGGTGGACCGCTTATCCTGGCAGTCTCTCGGCTGGCTGATTGCAGTGTCAGTAGACACTGGGCGATGGGGTCGCCACATCCCTACGCCACAACCTACAGCTAAAAGCATTTACTTTAAATGACAAACTCAGGGAGTACAAACTGAAATGGCAAGATCATCTCTCGAATGCCAGAAGAAAGACTCGCCAGACAGGCCTTGCAGTATAAACCAGTTGGTATTAGAGATGTTGGAAGACCACGGAGACGCTGGGAAGATCCCTTCTGAGCCGAAACAGGCCTAACTGGCCTATCTTGAAGATTGATGATGATGACTTCATAATACTCTTAAAAGTTCTGTGAATGACTCACGACATTGTACATTTAAAACTTCTGTTTTCGATTTCGTTGTTTTTCTGGAGTAGTAACTCATGTACCAGAAACACTATTTTTTCTCTGATTCTTTAACGATTCTTTTTATTGTGACTTCACTTTTTGCTACTGCTATAGCTGTTCTAGCCACTGCCCTTTGCAAAGAAACAACTAGACCATTTCTCTTTTCTTCAGCAGAACTGGAGAACATTATGAGTTATAATCCTTGTGCTTTGGGAGTTTACAATCCTCAGAGGTGAATTTTTTTGGAGTTTGTAAGTTTGAAAATTACTTATAGAGACACCTACTTTGTGATACGACACTACACTGTACTGCGGTACCCATGCGTCACACAACTAGACTAACCGTTTAATATGCAGCCTATAGCTAGGCATCACAAGACGCATAGTTCCTACTACCGCCGCACATAAAGCTCAAGCCATTTGTTCCAGTTTGTATATATATATATATACACACACACACACACACACACACACACACACACACACACACACACACACACACACACACACACACACACACTTGCTCGTAGGCATAATCCAGCAGCGGCAAAAGCTGAGCTCCCATAATCTAGCCAAGAGTTGTTTGGCCTCAAAATTATCCATAATAAAGTAATTTAAATCTACTACATCGCCAGGGTGCAACAGGCAAGCATCCTGTCCCCCTTATAGGAGTAAATTTCTACCTCAAATCTAACCATCACCCTAATACAAATAAACCCATCCTCAAATATCCAAAGAAAAAGGAAATCCTACATGCGGTTAAACCCAATCCTGGGTGGGCACGCAGCAACAATCTTCGGGCTAATACAGACTGCCAGTACCGTGCCGTCATCTGTATAGCACGTAATAAAACAATTTTTCATGAATAATGCCTTATATTTTCATATGAACATTCTGCTTTAATCTCTCATGTTTATTGCTGTGACTACTATTAATTACAAGACTGTTCTCTACCTTGTACGGAAAGCTTCTCAGGTGATTAAACTTTGTTAACTAGAGCACGATTTGCTGCCTCTTAGTGAAGTAAGTATTCACTTTACCCCAGGAATCACTTTACCCCAAGAACCCCAAACCGAATTTCCAATAATATAAATATCCCTTTCTGGTAGGTTCGAGAACAGACAAAACTGCCGTAGGGTATTCAGATTTTCCATGTTTAAAAGAGTAAAGAGTTTGTTAAGATCAAGACCTTACTGCATACTGTTACTGATGTTATGAAAGAAACAAGATTTCTGAAGGTGACATACACGAAGTGTCTTACAAGCAAGTAAAAAATCTTAAGAATGTACGTGAATTTTATCAATATTTACAATATTAATAAAACGTTAGTTTCACTTTAAGTTTGCGTTTGTACATGATAGTTCAATTAACCGTGACACTAATATGTATCTCTCGCAAACATTTCGATTCTCACAACTCCCCAAGAACAATAGCACAGAGTATGTTAGCTCCGGCTCGAGCTGTTTCCCGCATTACTGCTTGTGGACCGTGGCAAGTGGATTACGAAGTAATGGGTACTAGAACGACGACATGCACACGCAGGTATTCTGATCTGGCCTTCGCAATCCGTAGTGCAGTTCTGTTAAGGTTAAAAGTCACATAGAATCATGTCTAACAGTTTACAAATCATTTTAGGAGTGGTTGGATTTGTGTTTACAATATCGGGTCTAATTGTCTTTACGAGATGAACAACAAAGGGATAAATGTTGCATATAACTGGTATAAGAGGCTAAATACAAGAAATTCCACAGCAAATTTACTTCAAAATATGGTAGTAAAATTAAATGTTTGGCTACTTGTATAACTTTAATGTCTTAAATCACGTACTTGAAAACTGAAATGTTGTTTTTCAGTAACTTCATGGGTCTTTCAGTAGGGAAAATCTGTCACAACTCGCTTATGAAATTAAGTTTCCACTTATCGTTGATATTACTTATCAAATTCAGGTTAGAAATGTGTGATTTCTGTCTGAAGTTAGGCATAAACGAGCTTTCCGCACATCCTTCAACTAAACAAATGTTTGAGAGTGAACTAATAAGAAAATTTAATAGCGATCAGAATACTGAGTTGTGGTCAAGATATACGCAACTGTTAGAACATGTGTAGGAAATGAACAATCATCAGTCATAATTACAAAGTAGATGATGACTCGACAAGCTGTACCCAACAAGCAGCAATATATCCGCAGAAGATATTCAGCTACAGTCCTTGTCAAGTTACTTGGTATCCATTATAGTTTACTAAATATGTTTTTCTCCCAAAGGCATAGTTTTTATTTATTTGGTTTTACATTAATTTTATTTGTGCAAACTATCTCTTAAAATAAGGTTCTTTAAAGAACAACATTCCTTCCACTTGGTCTTTTGGGCGTACGCCCTGGGGAGAAATGGATGAGATCAGGAAGATATATGGTCCGCAGGAATGACCAACGTAAGTGGCAGAATCATATAACATTACTGACTTGAGTACCTATCCAGATAGCTCAGAGGTCTCCTCCAATAAAAACTGAGAAAAGCTCAACTCGGCCACTTTCTGGGGGAACCTTGAAGAAGTCCCAAATCTCAAGCCTTGAACAGCCATCGATCGACACACAGTCTCGGAATCGTTCTGAAACATGAAAGAGGAACACAAAATAAGTGTAAATGGCAGGAAGGAGACCTGCAGTATAAGCCACCACTCCGTCATTCGCCCTGCAAACTAAGGAAAACCACACAAAAAGACATGGTCGGAGAGTGCAGCCACCAGAGATGGAACCTGGTAACTTTGGAATCAAGCCCCTCGTTTTCGCGGAGCTATCTCGCTCGATTAAGTCGAGATGCTAAATCTGTCCTCGAACCCTATCATACTCCATATGTGTTTTTCTTCGTAGAAAAAATGTTAGCTCCATCCTAAATGAATTACTTTGAAATTAGGGCACCGATATTCTATCCACTTTGGAAAAATGCTTTTAGAATCTGCTCTTGTTTTGCGAAACTACATTCTGATTTTATCAGATAATGAACACGTGGCTGTGAATGGTCATGTGATACAATCATAAAGCAATCGCACGAACAAGCATACAGCCTAGTGGACCCATTTTTATAGCTGTATACAGACGAACATCGTAAAACTCCTCTAATGGTAGAAATAAAGCAATGGAAATATATTTCAGTTTTGCGCTTACTTTCCCGTATGTTTTCCTTTACCTCCGTGACAGTATTTCATTTCCTGACAGAATCTCTACAGTAGAACCCACAACTTTGTTTCTCAACTTTTCGAGTTTCTGTTTCTGAGTTTTATTAACGCTTATTTGTTCCCTGAAACCAAACTGTGTCTATAGCACTCCGATACGGAAACTTTTTTATTTCTTCGGTTCTTGATAACGGAATCACTGTTCCGCAACTTCACTCATTTCCAATTCATTTCCTTGGATTCGTTATTTCATTATCAAGTTTTCAACGAAATATGAAAACGTCCTGTGCAATGTTTCAGTATCTGTTTTGAATCACTTGTTGGAGCTAGCAGAAATATTAACAAAGTTCCTTTTCATCCTTATTTTACATTTAAGGACATCTCAGGTTTTATTGTCTCTTTTTATACCCTGGGGGCTGTTTCTGGAGTTGTTTCTCTCACCTTTTATTTATATCTGGGTGCCTTTACAATACCTGAAATTAATTTGTACAGGCAGTTTCCAGATTGTACCTATTTAACAAGCTGTGCTGCAATCGAAACAGGGTCTTAAGTGCACATAGAGATATAAGTATATTATCATCTTTTGGTGTCTTATTCTGTAAGTAAAAGTTCAGAAAATTAATTTTGAAAACCTAAATATTTAGCACCGTAAATTGTTTGCTCTTAAATGTCTATCAATGTGTAAAAAATTACATTAATTACATGCCATTTGTTAATATCTTTTAACAACTTTATTTGTTCTCTCATTTAAATACAAACATGTATTTATGTAATTTCATACATAAGTCAGTGAACAATTCGCATTTTTAAACATACCCTTATGAGAGATTTAACCGTTACATTGCGCGATTGGAGTTTGTAAATCTACTAGATTCAACAAGATTTTATTCACTTGATTTTCAGGTAATGCTTTTTATTTTTAATTTGTGATTATATTTTAATTCCGCTCCGTGGCTAAACGGTTAGACGCTTTGCTATCACCAGACGACTGTAAAGTGAGATTTCTGGTGGACAACACAGCGCTGGTGTGGGTTTCCTCCGGGTACTCCGGTTTCCCCCGCCAGCATTCCACCAATTGCTCCATCATCATCGTCACTCCTATCATTTCATTTTGCCATCCATTTTTGTCATCCACTTCCCTCACTGTCATACCAGGCATTGGGCTGATCACCCATCCTGGAGTCTCTCTCTCATCCGGAGATTCCGTTCCTCGACCCGCCCAAGGGTTAAGAGGAGCAATACCCTGACACCGCGCAGTGGTATAAGTGCCGTTTTCAGGTACACTAAAATTTACCTAACTTTCACTTCATGTCAATAAAAAATGTTATATATTGTATCCATTAAGTTTATAGATAAAAAATGCTTAAGTCTTTTGAAATATAATAAATTCGATTAAAACGTTAATAACCAAAATGAAACCTGCTTAACCACAACCTTTTAAAGAGATACATCAGTGATGCTCAACCTTATGCAAACGAAGCGAAGGTAGATTTGTCTCCACTGCCTTCCACAGAATTATGACATATTCATAGGACTGAAAAATAGACTTCTCAAATGCTTTTCCTTGCTGATAAATCTTCGAGTTAAGCAGATTCCGCGTTTAGCTGAGGTTTATCAATATCATTTGGATGACTTTCCCTAATTACTACATATTTCACTGAAGTTTCTATTTTAATATCAAGTTTTGAAAGTCTTCTTCGGTTTAAAAGTATTTAACACTAAGAGACATCTAATCGAAGCTATATTTGAAATATATAATTAATTTTAGGGAAACTGTTGTGAAGAGAATTTCAGTACTGTTTTTCGTCCAAAATTCATAAAATGTTCTTTTTTTAAGTTAATCCTAAATATTTTCCTATACCAAACTAATTTTAAATCAAATTCCTGTATACGATATCTCAGCTCCTTCCTTACAGCGGAAAGAAAGCTTTTAGCGCATGCGAATATATGACATAGACGTATGATAAACAATTCTAATACAAGTTGCACAGTAAAATACGCAAATAAAGCCTATAAATAGTTATTAGGTATTCCATTTTCACCGCCAAAGGAAATCAGTATGTCACAGATGTGGAAACAAAGGAAACTATTTAAAAGTATAAGGAAGATTATGTCTTCTATTTTCACATTTTGAATTTTCTATCTACCTTTTTGCAAAACTATATTGTACAATGCAGTTATGAAGTTCATCAGTTCTGGTGATATAATACATCTAAGTACTGATATAACTTTTAAAAAACAGATTATTGCATACAGCTATTGGTATAGCTATACATTACGTACGATAAACTCGAGCTTGAACTTTACCGAAAGCCGTGGCAATATCGTCCAGAAGGCAGCGATTTTACTAATGACTTGAAATTAAGAATGAAATACACTATAAATTCAATAAAATGCAAGTGTTAACTAACAATAATGAAAACTATTAGAATTGATACATAATGTTAAATTATTGTCTATACTTTCATATAAATTATTGGATAATTATAATTTATATAATAGCGTTTGTGCACATTACATTTATGCTCAAGAAAACTTTCTTTTGTATAAAATAAATATTTTGCAACTCTCCATTTTAATCTTTCATTTTCCTATCGTCCAAGGGACTTTTCTGTCAAGGATGACACCATACCGCCCACCTATCAGGAAATTGCAAAGTTGAAGGAGAAAGTGGGGAAAGTATAGAATGTCATAAAACCGTAAATAGACCTTATTTCAGCCGCCTCGGTAGCGTGTCTGCCTCTCGTTCAAGAGGTCCCGAGTTCGATTCTCGGTCAGGGCGAGTTACCTGAATAAGGTTTTTCCCGGGGTTTTCCTTTATCCTGAAATATGCATGTCGGATAACTCTAAGCTCCATGCTCTAAGCTCCATAACGATACTCATTTGAGTATCGTTTCACCATTTCATTTATCGCCCGATATGGCTTAACGTTGCAGGACGTAAATCGCCAAATAAAAAAGGACCTTATTTCATTTTTAATATACGTGAAAGAAGTATAAATTTCAATATTTAATGCAAATATACAATACTGTATTTCATATTCCATTGCAAAATATACGTACATTTCTATGTCATTCAGTGTAAATTACATATAAAATGCAATATTTCATACTGCATTATAAAATATGCGTTATCCTGGCAGCTAGTTTACGTATGTGAATAACATTCACGAATAGATAGCACAACTTCTTAAACATTCATCTTATGGAAGAATTTGTTAAGTACGAGAAAGTTTTCCGGAAAAAAGCCAATTCTTGTAGTCTATTCGGAAAATTTTTACAGAAAAGCTCAGTGATTTTGGACATACTTTTATCTCTTAAATTCATGTCCCAATAGGACTATCTACTTTAAGAAGAAGAAGAAGAAGAGAAGAAGAAGAAGAAGAAGAAGAAGAAGAAGAAGAAGAAGAAGAAGA
>CM060952.1:143411975-143414475 GCA_030765055.1 Mantis religiosa | reverse complement strand
CTTATGCTTCCTTAATAACGCTAAAAATGTGTATTCATGAGCAGCATATTTCAGAAATATACTGTAGCTTAATTTATGCATTTAGCAATACTTCATATTTTGGAATGATCTAACGCGGAATTTTCTATTATTCTAAAAGGTTGCGTAAGCATCTTACAAATATCATTTATCATAGTTGTTACTATTTGATGAAAAGCAAGTTTAAGGATAATGCATAGTGATATGCCTGCCTAAACAATAACGATTATTCGACCACTTCTTGAACAAGTGGGCAAACTTACTGTCGCGGCGAGGGGCATAAAAGGTTCGGCGGGAATAGATAACAGACGGATAGTGTTTCATGGATATAAAGAGCTTGCATAAGCAGATAAACATAGCGCCGGAGATAAAAGACTTACCGACACAGATAAGTGAGCTAAATGGAAATTTCTAGTGACTTCTTTATTGATAGAGGTATTTCGGTTTCTTGTTTGTTTTAGAACAGTCTAGAAATTATCAGTGAGGTATTTAAGGGAGCGACGACTCGCCAAGAGGGAGCCGTAAGCAGTAAACAGCTGAAATCAGAACGCTGTTTGTTATTGTCATTTACCTTGGTAGATTGTGGTGTGTATGTGACGTAATGTTGTTACGTGAGAATTGATCAGTGTATTTCTACGGAAATAAAGAACATTTGGAATATCTGCAACTCGGACTTTTAATTCTACGAACCCACAAACTCACAATATGGGTTACCGTTAGATTTTCCATAATTTCAGCACGTCTATTTCAGAATACAGCATCCTTGAAACAGTTGCAAAAAATTCTGACTACCAGGGAAAAAGACAACGTCCTATATTCAGTATAGCAATATAGGATTCTATATACCACCTCCGTCAAGAGAGACCCACCTTCGTTCTCTAAAAGGGTTTGAATAATTTGCCCTGTCATTTCTTGCAATCGTTTTATCGCCCACATCCTCGTAGTGGGTTGTGAAATACTGAAAATGCTACCTGGCCTATGAAATAAGCACTTAAACAGCGCAATTTTCTCTCAAACTAAGCACATACGTTTAAACATGAGAGAAAATGGACACATGACACTATGATCTATTGCCATTAGTTTGAAGTGTCTGTTGTGTTCTACAGCTATATACTATATATTTATATGTGTATAAGTAAAAGACATTTTATAACACATTGCGTAGCAGCCCAAAGCAGCACTGAGCCTGCCAACCCGACTGCCGACTTCACGCCCACTAACACAAGACAGAAGTGGGCGGATCAACCACCCAATACGGGGAGGAGATGCAATTAGCATCTCGGCACCCCAGCCGGAAAGTTGGTTTTCTAAATCATGGTCCGCTGCCTAGCGTAGCTCCTCAATTTACTCACCAAGCCGAGTGAGCACCAGTTCTATATCCGGGACTTAAAAATCCGCACCCCTGAGTGTGATATCGATCCGGAGCACATTCCGGGTGCAAGTCTTTATAACATATTGTGGAAATTATTTGTATATTTAATGCAAAAATGCGATATACAGTGTCGAGTCGAAAAGGAAAATATAAGTGTGAAGAAACCAGATAAGTTATTTGAACCTGCCTCAGTGCACGCAGCGCACGCTTTACTTTTTAGCCATGCTCTTACCTTTCAGTTGTTTTGTTCCCACATTCAGTTAACAAACCACAAAATTGCAATGATCATGGTTCTTTCTGATAAGTTTATATTTATTATTTCACGAGTATCCAATGTCTTACATGACTTCAGGTTATTGGCTATGTTTATCAAACAAGTTCTGATTCTCCTATTGTTTGCAGATAATTTTTATGGTAACCCTTCTGTGGTCTTTCTATGATTCGTTTCATCCTCACCATCTAGCGGGACTTCAGCCGTCAATTCCCGCTCTAATATGATTGACACCATATTTCACTTGACTTGTCAGCCTCGGTCAGCCAGTGTTACAGAAAACATGATGCGTCACTTTTGGAAGACCGTGTGATTATTTTGAAAGTTTAAAATAAACACGAATCTGCTCTTCGTGCTGGACAGGGAGTTTGTAGGAAGATTTTCAAACTCTGTACCATTTGCAACAAATACTAGGCACGCGATCTTGAATAAACATAAAGCTTTGGGTGAGGTGTTAGAAAAGAAACCTATAGAAAAAGGCAGCTTTAACAAAACAGAAACAAAAATAAATGAAATCATGACCGTTTGAAGCAATGGGCTTAAAAATTGCTAAAAAAACTGCCTCAATGACTTCCGCGAGAAAAACTACACGTGTGTTAAAACTTAAACTTTTTTTTTTCCTTTTTGTAATTTACGTCCTCCAACGTTAAGTCATATCGGATGATTAAATGATGCTCAAATGAGCCCATCGTACATATAGCTTAGAGTTACCCGACATTCGTCTTTCAGGAGAAGAGAAAACCCCGGAAAAAACCTGATCCAAGTAGCTCACCCTGACCGAGGTTCAAACTCGGGACCTCTTGAGCGTGAGGCAAACACTATCACCACGCTACCGAGGC